>JADRCD010236932.1:0-23466 GCA_019843815.1 Montemys delectorum
AGACAGAGACAGAGAGACAGAAATAGACAGAGAGAGAGAGAGAGAGAGAGAGAGAGAGGGAGACCTTTTAAGGCTTGGGGGTTGTGGCAGAGAGGAGATAAAAAGTGAGTTTAGATTGTGAATACTTGGCGTTTGAAGCATCACTGAAGCCGAGCCCAGTGATTAGAAGAGTGATTTTCCAGCGGGGCTGTTACAAACGTGGAACATGTCCCAAATTACAACCCCAAATGGAATGTCCCTGGCAAAATGTCTTCTCTAGAATAAGACCTGCAGAGTACTTCGGGGCTGTATTTTTAGGACTTTCAGACTGATTGCCTGGAGGCTCAGCTGGGATTTCTTTCTTCTGAAGACTGCACTGTACAATTAGATAGGGTATTGCAGGTCATGGTCCATTTTTCCTCAAAGCCTCAGAGGCTCCCAAGAGGGAATATGTGAGCACACCTGAGCCTGTGACAAATACTTGGGCCTCTGAGGAAGGAGCACAGTGTTTTGTGGAGAAAGAACCTGAGTTCTTTATGGATTCATTTAACTATTTTTTTTTAAACTCAAGCTGAGCAGAGAGCTGTTGCGAAAGAGTCTTGTCTGTGGATTCAACAAGTCTACATGTTGTGCTGTATTGAAGAGGGACAGAATACCCGATGATCATCTTTGAGGACTCCCTTTTCTTTGATAATTCAATCTTTCCTAAACAACTATTGGATTTATATCAAGTCATGTGTATGTGGGAAAATATTAGAGAGTTCTATTTGGGGACTTCGTAGCTGTCTTGTGTCTTGTGCCTGGTGAAAGTTCTGACTTGTGTTTATAGTATACCACTCATATCAGTGGCCATTGGATTGAGTTACCATGAGGACAAAATGTAAAATCTGTTGTTATAGAGGATGGAGAGAAAAAAGTAGACTTTGAGACTGATTGTATACTAAATCAGGCCTAATGGTTTGTTAAGTTTATATATTTACTGGAGGAATGGTATCAAATGACTTGCCCATTGTACTTGAAACAAAGGAGGCAATTAATGGATCACTGAGAAACACTGTGCTTAACACAGTTAGTCAAGACTATAAGACAAATCCTGTTTGTTGCTACTTACCTGTGAAGTGTAAGTAGTGGTATTCTGCAGAGTTAAAGAGAAAATGTCCTTTACCAGCCACTGGGAGTTCTAGAAAGGGGAAGATGTCGGTGAAAAGATGGTTAAACAGAGACCACAACTGATACTATTTCAGAAAGCCAAACATTTAAAAAAAAAAAAACAAACAAGTGGATAGGAAGGAAGGTACAGTGTTTCAGTTAGGATTAAACAATAAGTATCCAAGATGAAGAAACAATGAATTGATTTAGTCCAGCTGTGCATTTATGGAACACCTATCCTGATCAAAATGGTTTTATTGTATAAAAGAGAAGACTACAGGGAAGATCAGACAGGTCATTTGATCAGAAGGCTCACTGATGGGCTTCAGGGTTTGAATGAGACTCCACTCAGGCCTTTCTTCCCGTTGTATGGTCTTTCATGCACATCTGATGCTTTCTACCTCACCTTTAGTAAGTCAGCAGCCAGGACCCTGCCTGTGGCATCAGTGTGCATTCTCATGTTTCCCTTGTATGGAAAGAAGGGGATGGGTATTAGGAAGTAGCCTTTCAACATGTCGTGCTGTGTTTATTCTGTTGGAGATGTTCCTAGAAAAATCAGTGCAGCAACTGCAGCCATGAGCATAAGGTAGGTGTTCTACACCTATTTCTCAATAAGCAAAATAAAGGCAGGAAGGCAAGAAGAAAGGAGGAGAAAGGCATACTAAGTGCCCCTTTCTGGCCAAAATAATGAGAACAGCAGCCTAATTCCATTTCCTCCACAAAGTCAGAACAGTGTGATGGTCCTCATAATAACCCTTATATTAGCTTGTCATGGCATAACTTTTGACCTAGCGAAATATGTTAAACATAGCAGATACAACAGTGTTAAAGAGCAATCATTGCTCTTGGTATTCTTGAGACATTGGTGTCTGCTATATAAACTCTTTTATAAATAAAGTTGAAGAAACTGAAAAAAAAAATGACAGAAAATTCTTCAAGTACCAGCTGGGGGCAATCCAGTACTACAAATGTGAGAGGAGAAAAAAAATCACAGAGAAGATCATTTCTAAACCATGCTGCAGCATGAACTGGGGCCTTTCCTTCTCAAATTAATGTCTTGGCCTTCTGAACACCAGGGCCAAAGAGCAGTTCTGAGAGAGATGGTTGAAAATGCCCTCGTCTCTCTGTTCTCATGTGTTTCCATACCAAATGATCATTGCTTCAGATGCCAAATGAGCTTCACAGTCTTCCAACTGCTGTAAACAGCTGTCTCAAGATATGACTGGATACACCCCTGTGTAGGCATTTAGTGCTTTGTTAAGCAATCTACATGGCCTTCCATATAGTTTCTGTCTAGGGGTAATGCCCAGGCTGTACGGCTTCCTTTAACTCTAAAGTTGATGGCATGTGGACTCAGGTTCATGGCCTTGTCTTGTTCTTAATAACACCATAACACAAGAAAAAAATCACCCTTACTCTTATAATCCATTATCATCTGTCAAAACTTATATGCAAGATTCCACAGGAGATGCAATGTAGAACTTGATATGTTCTCATTTTTAGGTTGTCTGCGTGAGGTAAAATTGTACTATATTTGAAATAGAGCATTGAGGATTACTCATAGTAAAATAAATGTTGCTAGGTCAGACAAGTGGAGATCTATATACTCAACAGTAGCCAGGGAACCTCTCAAGGCTAGGTGTCCAACAGCAGTACCCTTGGTTCTGTTCAGCACTTCCTGTCCTCTTCTTGACAAGGGTAAAGGAGCTCTGTGTTTGGCTGCGATGCTTTCTCTTCCAGAGGCCGACCTTTCTTTTTTAGAAGGTTATGAAGATGAAACTGCCTTTTAAAGTTTTATGTGAAAGTGACATGCAAAACCAGAAAGGTGTTGCTCCATGAGGGCTTTATTTTCATTGTTTCAGTCAATTACTATATTGCGATCAATGATTTTATTTTGTAGTGTCTAGCTGCTTTCATTCCTGTGTTTCATTTTTACTTTATCATTTACTCCCTTCTCTATAAATTTAACCATTGCATTTCTGAGACTTTCTGAATTTTTACTGCCTCAGACGTAACAAAGCAGTCCAAAAATAATATCTGAGATACACTGTTTATTCCCAACTCTCAACTCAATAAGATTAGGTGGTAATCTTTCTAAGAGAAATAAAAAGAGTGAGCATTCAAATACAAGCTTGTGCTTTTGACAGTTCAGTACATGGACTACTTTAAACAAAATTCATATATGAAATACTATCCATTTTGGATAATAACTGTTGCCATCTATCTTAATCAGAGAATTTGGTCAAGGCCTCTAACCATAAATAAACAAATGGCTAAAAATTTCATGTTAAGCTAGTTAGTGGTGGCACACGCCTTTAATCCCAGCCCTGGAGAGGTAGAGGCAGGCAGATCTCTGAATTCAAGGCCAGCCTGTTCTACTGAGTGAGTTCCATGACAGCCAGGGTAATACAGAGAGACCCTGTATAACAGGGCTGTACACAAAGACCACAAAGCAAAACAAACAAAACAAAACAAAACCCACAACTACTACTGTAACGTGTAATTTTAAAAATTCACATTTGGATTGGCTAGGATCTGGGACCAGTGGCTGCCTCACTCAGCTCTCACACTAGCTCTCCCTGGGTCTCTTACTTTTTGCTTGCCCCACAAATGGCCGTCTGGTCCTGGCTCTTGCAGCGGGGTTGCTAAGCCCACATTTCACAGGCCATCCACCCCTGTGGCTGATCTATAGAACACCAGTGACCACCCCAGTCTACTCAGTTCCCTTTAGCTCCATGAAAGGAAGACACTAGAGGCTTTTATATTTATACCAACTAGATTTGTATCAGTAAATCTGTAACCCCAATATGCCTGTACAAAAAACACACAGTTTAGTTATAATATTTATAAGCTGCACACCTAGATTGGACAAATATACCATTACATTACTCTATTCTCCAGCTATGAGGTCCCTACCTACTTGCAGCTCCTCCAGGCCACATGGGTCTGCTCCATCTTTCACCAACTCATCCTCCATCTTCTCTCTGTTGCCACCTCCCACATTCTACCTACCCCTCCCGCATCTTGTTGTCCTCTTCTTCTTTCTTCTCTAAAACTTCCAGCCCCATCTTTCCCTTCCATTGCCCAATCACAGGCTCCAGCCTTTATTTGACCAGTTAAATTAGGGAGCAGGGTCACATGAAAGTGATCTGCTCCTCATTGGAGGCAGGATTAGTATCAAAATACAAACAGCACCAAGGCAATCCACAACACACCACCACCACCAACAACAACAAAGAAAAATGCAATTTAAAATAAATTTCATTACTACTGAGTTCTGTCTAAAAGAATTACTTTTGTACAGAATAAAACCAAAAAAAGAGATAAGAGAAGGAATAAATATGAAAGTGTGTTGTATGCTTGTATGAAAATGTCAATGATGCAACTCATTGGTCTGTACAATTAAAATACATTCAAAAAAAGGTAAGAGACTCTTGCGCCTACACTGTGTCAGTTATTTGCAGATATTTGGACAGTTTCACATGCTATGCAGAATTTTTTATGTTGAGATCACGTTCTAAGGTATGAATGAAAAAGCTGCCAACTGATCTCTTTCGCGTCCTCCCAGGTCAACTCATCCAGTTTCATAACTTTATGTCCCATTGTTCTTTCAGTCTTACCTGTTTAGGTACTGTGAATCTAAATCCAACCCTTCTTTTTTGTTGTTATTGGTATTATTCATATCCCAAATGTCCTCTCAGATATTTTTTCATATTTTATAAATATATAATCTACTTATCTCTGCTTTGGTTATACTTTTTTTTCTTAGAAGCCAATCCTACTTCCAAAGTGGTCCATATCTCTTCACCATCAAAAGTTTTATGTTTTGTTTCTATCCTTATGAGCATTAGAACACTTTCTTTACCCAGTAATCAATAGAAACATCTAATGTCCTTTTTGAAAACTTGATAATGGCAGAATTCCAAATTTTGGTGGATAATTGCTTTATGAAGTCTACCTAGTATTTTAAAATTATTACAATATTTAACATACTAAATATAATTTAGGTAAATTAGCAGTGTAATTAGAGGTGTTTGCTTTTTTACCAACCCAAAAGCTGTCATATGCATGGTTGACACTAGACAGTTGTGACAGTAATAATGATGGGTTGGTGGATGAGGGGCTCAGTGGGAGAAAGAAGATGTTCATAGACAGAAGACAGAATGGATAAATAAGTGATGGTTAGACTGGCAGATTAGATGTTCTGAATTTCAGCCTTTTGGGATGTGTGTGTGTGTGTGTGTGTGTGTGTGTGTGTGTGTGTGTGTTTTCATTTTTCTTTAAGAAAATATTTAGACAGAGTCTTTCTAGGCATCCTTACAACTTACTGTAAAAAGTTGATCTGATTTTGTAGTCAATGTAGAGCTTTAAATAGTCATTTTGATTTTGTTCACATATGACATTGCATTCTGTTCTTTCTAGCCCTACTGTTCACTACACCTTCATCTGAAGGTTTCTGAGAATCCCTACACATCTGGGATCATTGCCAGCAGAGACACAGCCCCAAGTATTATAGTTGCATCAGGTAAGTAGAGTGTATGCTTTGCTTGCTATTGTACATGTGTTTATTTTAAGATTCTAGACATCTGTGCTTGGAATTTAATGAGCATGCTAAAAATATTTTGAAAGCCATGTAAACCATTGACCCTGAAGTGAGTCTACTTAAAATCTCTGCTTAGACAGAAAGTTTGCAGTTGAGATTCATCTCAGGCAGCGCAGTTGCTGATGTTATTCATTCTTGGCTTTTTCTGAAAGTTCCTCCCACTAATGGCATGCACTCTTTCTAGGGAATATAGGCTCTGAGTTGTCAGACAGTGACATCAGCATGTTTGTGTCTTCTGATGCAGGGAACACTTGGAGGCAGGTAAGAAAATGCCATGCATCTAGGTTGCACCACTCAAGTTTAATGGCATAATTGTCTATATAATTTCAAATCTAGAAACCAAAAGCAAGCATATTACATAAATCCCGACATGAATAATGTGATTCTTTTTCTCTCTGTAATGCCAGTTTGAAATGAACCAAGCCAAGTTTGTGCAGGTTGATAGTTTTATCCTATGATAAAGATATTTCCTATTAAGGGTCCATACACAAACACATCTACAATCAAGTTGTAAGAGATTTTGATGTAAACAAAAGTGGAAACACTGAGTCTATCATATCAGAAACTTGGATCCTGCATGGTGGATTGTACATATAAACTTTCCTTGCTTTGAAGAGAAACAAAAATAGCCATTGTGCAGGTGATGTTCTGAGATGTTTAAATATCATGTGTAAATGACAGAATCGTAACTATCAGAATGCATATGTTCAATGAATACAAATGGAGTCACTTCATACCAATGTACTTAGCTTAACTGCTTCCTGCCTTTCTTCTGAATGAAAATTAGATTTCGACAGCTTATAAAACAGACATTTAATGAGGTTTAGCTATCATAACATGGTATAAGCCTAATGTATGACTGTTACACCTCAATAAATATGTTTTAATATGCCTCTGGTGCTTAATTATCATACAATAACTAGCAATGTAAACTGAAATCTAATGCACAGATGATCATACTTAACAATGCGCTCACTTTGCATAAAAGGAGAGCTCACTTTGCTCACAGGAGAGGTGGGCATGATAAGCTGGCCTTCTTTCTTTACCTCTAAACCTTTAATGGTACTTGCATATTTTAACAAAAGATGACAGAGAAGAAATTTGGAGGAAAGGGGATGAAGGACAATGGACAATTGTAAGGAAACATCTGGAGAATAATGTTAAGATGCCATGTTCTTTTCTCTGACCAAGGCATAAAACTATCTCCTACTACAGCCTGGGGTCATTATTGGGTATAATAATTAATGAGGCTGGAGAGTCACTGAGTTGTTAAGCTCCCTTCTGCATCTCTGAAGGGCCCAAGATTGGTTCTTTGCACCCATATCCAGAAACTCAGGACCACTTGTAATTGCAGCTTCAAGAAGTTCAATGTCCTTTTCTAACCACCTGCATAACACACACACACACACACACACACACACACACACACACACACACACTAATCAAGTAAGAGAAATTATGTCTGTAGCATAACTTATGATGTGTTCATTATAACATTTTAACTGAGAACAGAATTCATCTTATATAGAAGAATTTGAAGACACTTTTCAAAATATATCCATTTGACTTTAAATTCCTTTTCCACATCTTATGAAAGACTCAATATGATACATGTAATCAAAATTGACAATTTTATTTTGATTAGAATTGTTAGTCACTTTGAAGAACATCTATGAATCAAAGGAGAAAACATTTCTTTGATCAACTGTAGGAATTTAGAGATACTTAGATATTATATCTGCATAAGGCAGTGCAGTGCCGTGAGCCCCACTTTCACCAATGCTATGTGTGCAGCTGCAGTCTATAAATCTTAGTATTTGGATGAGAGTATTATACTAAACTGTCTTCAAGTGTCCTCCCATCTAGACTCCCCTATAGCTTTGCGGTGTTCTTACATAATCTTCAGAGATAGCAATTGGTAAGTACTGCCACAAAGATAAGAGAATACAAAGATGAATAGATATTGTTCATTCTAAAGATTTATTTTGTAGAATGATAAAGTTCTTTCATATAGTATTAATGGTAGATGCAGCCCATGCTGAAAAACATTGTTTTATTGCTCACATTTTCTCAAAGATTTGGGGAAACCTATTTCTATGAGAGGGATTTTAATCTTCTTATGTAGACTGATTCTGTGTACCGTGAACACTAAGTACAGATGTGATGTCTGCCTGTGTGTTCTTCTTTTCCTCATCCAGATATTTGAGGAAGAGCACAGCATTTTGTACCTTGATCAAGGTGGAGTCCTGGTTGCTATGAAACACACATCTCTCCCAATTCGACACCTTTGGTAAGGGCACTTCTACCTTAGGAAAAAGTGCATATAGTCATTTATGCTTATCAGAACCAGTCTCTAATTCATATGATTGTGTTGAAATAAGACTGTGACATGTTTTTGAAAAGGGGAAGTCAAGAACAAACCAGAAGGATGGGTATGTGTTTCTGCTCCTAACAGAACAACTGCATTATGGTTTCTAAATGTGATAATACCTGAAGCATTTCATTAGTATCTCAGCACCATCACTGGAGAGCCATGTACAGACTCTACATAATCTCTGAGTAGCAACAGTACTGGCAATCATTCATCCCAAACAACATTGCATAAAGCTTAATATCTACATGGCTTTGAGTATCCACATGAGACTTGCGGTTCATGGCTATCCTGCTCCTATTCCCTTTCCCCTGTGTGACTTTGTTGGCTCCCTTTAGTGAGATGATATCCTACAAATCTGAGTCTTGTACTGAGGTATGTGCAAGGCCTAATATCTACACGGTTTTCCAACCGACTTCTTACTCCATATTTAGAAGTAGTCCTCTGCATAGTGAGCTTGTGCAAAGTTTAAGACCTGATTTTCCTTCCACCTTTAATTATAATTAATGACCTCAGGAGAAAACTGCAAAAGATGAACAAAGGTGGATCTTGAGGAAAAGTATGTGCAGAGAAAGACAGAGTGAAGCACACGCTCCTGTTTAGCTATCTCAGTAGGTACTCAGGCTGCTCCAAACACCATGAACAAGGTAACTCATGAACAATAGAAATGTATTTCATAGATTTGGGAGCTAGAAGCACAAGATAAAAGTGCTGGCCAAGTCCGTGTCTGCTGAGGAGTCTCTTTCTGATTCTTAAATGATGTCTTGCTGCTGTGTTCCCACAAGGTAAAAAGGACAGGCAGTCAATGCCTTTTCTATAAGACACAAGTCCACTCCTGGGGACTCTACCCCTCTGATCACACTTTTTCCTAAGCATCCATTTCCTAATACCATTGGTGATTTAATTTTTAGCATATGGATCTTGAAGAGAACACAGGTATTTATTGTATAACAGACTTACAGAAATGCAGACTTCTCTTGCCCCCCAGCAGCCTATTCTTCCATTCAGTGAGGTCAAGCAGGATTCATGAAATGTAAGTGGGACTTGTTTATAAGTTGATCACTTAGAGATGGATTAGTTAAATTTTGTCCAACCTGTAAGGCTATCTATGCCCAGTACTGTCAATAAGACATTCCAGATTTGGAGAAAAATTTCATGAGGTTTAAGAACTTAAAATGATTTAAATTATTTTCTGCCATTAGATTATTCCTAATTCACATGACTCTCCCTTACTTTTGCCTCAACATATCTGGTCATTGATTATTAAGTATCCCTATTCATGACTTTTGATATAATCAAGTATACTTACTTGTAATAAAGTCTTACTCTGTTATTATTTTCTCACTGGTAACTAACATCTTTCCTTATCCAGAGATATGGCCTTTTCTTTTTGAGATGTAGTGACTGTTCAATTGTTCTGCCACTAGGTTGAGTTTTGACGAAGGGAGATCTTGGAGCAAATACAGCTTCACATCCATTCCACTTTTTGTGGATGGGGTTCTGGGGGAGCCTGGAGAAGAGACACTAATCATGACGTAAGTGGTTTGGGGTGATTCCTTCTTACTAAGGCATAGCAAACATGAAGAGGCCTTCGGCAGCTGAGCCTACTGGATTTGTTACTATTAGCCTGGAAGTTGTTAGGAATGTTAGGACATCCTAATTCAAGAACCTCTAGCAAAGACCAAGAATGGAAACCATTTTTGAGGACCTATGCTGAGTAATGGTAGGAAAAGTGTTGTGATCTTAGTTTAGAACTGTCTTAATAGAAAATAAATCTATCTACATATATAAAATATAACGATAACATAAAAATTGGATATGTAGAAAATTCTAGACCTTTAAGACCATGGCATTTCATTTTCCTCTGGCTCTTTGCCTCACAAACAGTGAGGCATATTAAAGCAACCATGAGAGGAAGTGGCTTTGCAAAACTGAATTGACACTCACTCTTGTCTGAAAAAGCAATGATCATGAATTCATAAGAGACTTGATTAACATCGCAACTGACCATGGGTTTCACAACTTGGACTTGGAGTTTGCAATATGAAACTATGATAGTCACTTCTCTTAGTAGATTGGCCACAGAAAACATGGGAGGATAATTCCATAGCAGTTGAACCAGAAACCAGTAAAATTTTAAAATCAAAGTGAACAATTACCACACATTTCAGCCTTCTCACTTAACACTGAGAAAAGAAAAAAGAAAAATCGATTATGCTCAGTAGCCTCACTTTTTCACTTTGTAAAAGGCAAGCACACCTAGAATAGAAGCTTACTATGTAGCTTGCTTTTACTCAGCCTTTATATTTTCAAAATACTGTTTCACTCATAGAAAGGTGATCTGAAAGGCTCTTTTGTAGCTTTTCTTCATATTACATCTAGTGATTAAATTCTACCTAACTGCATGAATCTGCACTAGAGCAGAAGTCACAAGGTAAGAGCAGTTGGGATTACTTGGTCCTATGGTCCACTTTCTGTAGGCCCTGATGAGAAGATAAAGAATATGTAAGCCATGGGACCAAATATATTAGCAAAAGAATGTAGAAGTTTGTGTTGGGCCACCTAGGATAAAATCTTTATGGTTATTTCTGAAACTATTCCTTTTAATTTGAATCAAATATTCTGGGATCTGGCTTTCTCAATTGCTAGTGAGATGACTTTGTTATTTTGTGCTGAAAAACAAAAACTAAAAAATCTTTGAGCCTCAGTTTATCATCTGCAAAGTGCAGTCAATGTAAGCATTCTCCTTCTAAACGTGCTCAACAGTTGGCAGAAGTGATCCGTGTGATGAGGATCCTTCTCAGCCTAGCTCCTTCACAGCAGACAATCCGATGCAAGCTGTTGTTAATACTGTTGTTGACTTTATGGTTGTGACTCTATCTACCTCTGTAAACCCTGTAGCGTGTTTGGACACTTCAGTCACCGTTCCGAATGGCAGCTGGTCAAAGTGGACTACAAGTCCATTTTCGACAGACGCTGTGCTGAAGAAGACTACAGACCCTGGCAGTTACATAGCCAGGTAAGCATTAGAGAAATGACACTAAACCCCGGGATGGAGGCAGAGGTATTACGGAAAAGTGACTACTCCTTACAGTTTAAAAACAGTACAGGGTCCATTTAATTCCTCCATGTTTGATATCTCACAGTATAAGCAAACACAACATTTATATTCTGCTGTGAGGTTACTTCTATTTCTTTCTTTCTCTTTCTCTCCTTTTTTAATGCTAGGATATAACAAGATATAAGTTCAAATGTGGTTAGATTTACACCTCAAAATGAAATACCAGCTCAGCACTGAGAAGCAAACATCATTTGTCTGAGTGTGGCATAGAGCTACCTGATAAAGGTCGAGTGAGGGACAGTTCTTCAGTTTCAATGAGCAATGCAAACAGAGATAAGGCAGAAAATAGTCAATCGATGCTTGGCGAGTGATGCTGAAAAGCCCTTCCACGTGTCTGTGATTCCCTAGGAGTGTGTAGCAGCTCTTGCCTCTTCTGAGATACTCATGGTATAAGAATGCGAAATTGCTGATAGAAAACCATCCTACCTCATCCCTCTTGGTTATTCACCGCGTATCAGAATCCTGGGATGAGAGCTTTTCTTTTTGATTTCCCAAGGCAGAAGTCAATCTGCAGGCTATTCACAGGATAGGGTAGACGTACCCCCTAAGAAGTCATGACCACATTCAGGCAGTGAAACATCTTACACTCCATACTCTGACTTGGTAGTGTATTTATACATGATGTGACATGAAGCCAGTTAAAGTGAGCTTCTTCAATAAAGACAGGGGATAATAAATTTTAAAAATTCTGCCTTAGCTTTTTCACACACACAAAGGTGCTATACTTGAGAGTGCATGCAGCATCAGCAAGGAGCAGTCACTCTCTTTAGAGGCTCAAGAATGGAACGCTCACTCACACCACCACCATGTTTTTCTCTGCGATGCATGTGCATTGTGACACCCAAAACTTCTATTGACATTTTTGTAAAAAGACTGAACTTAGCTTTCTTGCTTGTCTGATAGATGATCATAGAATTGATGCTACAAAGTTATGTAGAAAGAAACAATAATCTGAACTTAAATCAGTTTTATGTTTCTTAGCAATATTCTTACTTCATGTGATGATCATAAATGACGAACTGTAAATCCTTTATAATAGGAAAGCTGAACTTAATCATTATAGGTTACCAGGCAATTCGTTAGTTACAGGATAGCTTACATTCCTATCTGTCCTTCATTGTGCTATGCCTAACACATAAACAAAGAAAGGTATGCTTAATATATAAAGAGTTAAAGCTAATATTAGAAAAATATGCATTGTTTATTGGGTTCCCTTTGGGTTCATATTTCATGTTAGGCGCCAAAAGGGAAATACTTATAGCATGAATTGGATTCCCAAGCATCATATTTATATTAAAGTTTGTGAATATCTCCCCAAATCACATTGTGATGAAGTAGAAGTCTAATCTATATGCTTAATTTTGCACGATATTTGCCTCCTGGCAGGGGGAAGCGTGCATCATGGGGGCCAAGAGGATATATAAGAAGAGAAAATCTGAGCGGAAGTGTATGCAAGGAAAGTATGCAGGAGCGATGGAGTCTGAGCCTTGTGTTTGTACAGAGGCAGACTTTGACTGGTGAGCTTCCATAATTATCCCACAGAACTGTTGAGGAAGATGACATCTATGAAGCCCTACTAAAAGCTCCGATGAGCAAGTGATAACAAACCTAGCACTAAGTAGCGGACCTTATGTTTTTATAAAATTCTCTCTTGGCCACATCATGGTTTTTATTAACTATGTGAATGTGTCTTTCAAAAGAAAACTGTGCTTTCTTCTTTGGATTTCAAGAGGTCATACAAAATGGTTGGCAATTATTTTCATACTGATACTGGACTCTCAGAAAAATGGAGAAGCCAGATCTGTCTCAAGCTTCTTTAGATAGCAACATGGGGAGCACTAATTAGAGTTCTCAGAACATGAAGTCTTTCTGCTATTGAGTATCCTTGGTAAGATAATAACCTCAAAAGTCATCAGTCCTTTGTCTATGAAAGTTTCCAATCTGTGCTGGTTGGCTAGATGAAGCTTATGAGAGCACTGAGTGACACTTATAAACTCAGTGCAAGAGTGGACTCGATTTGACTCTGAGAACTGAGTGGTGATAGAGCTAGTTTAACCTGGAGAGGCAGAAGAGACATTGGGAGGTTTTAACTAAACTCATTGAGCAGTAGAGTTCTTCCAGACATTTGCTAAACAGAAATCTATATTGGAGAGTGAATGATGGTCTTGCTTTATTCTTGTTTAGTGCTTAATGAGCAGGACAAATTGAAAAATTATTTAAGAAGCCTAAAAATTAATCTATCACATTTTCTTTTGTTCTTTCCCTAGTTTTTATCTATTTCAGAATAGGAATTAATATATATTTATGTAAATGTTAAAAACTCAAAACTTGAACCATATATAAATTATTCATTCTTACTATTTTGGTTGTGTGACTATAACAGGTTGCATGTATAGTGTCATCAAAATGTGAGTGAGTTATGTGAGACACAGTCTGCACATGCATCTCAGACCATAGCAAGGTCAATCTTATCTAATGGTAGACCACTATCGGTGTTCTCTGAATTAATGGTGTTGAGAAAGCCTACCAGTTGTCAAACAGGTAACCCAACATTGCTTTCTCTTGATGGTGAGCAAGAAAGACCAAAAGCAGCATTTTAGCTCTTTGCACTTAGCTAGAGGGCATCAGAGCTTCAGCAATAACAGAACTCATGGAAGTTCTACAGGGGCTTCTCCAGTCTATCTTCTGTCAGTAATATGTAACTGCAACAACAAAACTACTTTATTTCTGCCCTGCACTTGGGATTGACCCCCAGAAAGATACTAATAGGAAGACCTACTTTGAGTTTTAAGTCTTCCACCACATACTTCTTTCTGAAGCATGACTAATTCTTGATCATTTACTATACTAAAGGAGAATTTGCAAAGTAAGTTGGCATGATACTTTACTGGAAGAGCTATGGCATTGTGAAATGGTTATTCTTCATTTAGAGCAAAAACATCCTCTAGAAGGAAATGTAAAAGAAAATGTAGTGGTAAGATACACTGAAATTCTGCCTTTTCTACAAAAATATTCCCCTTTGAATATTTCTTCCTAAAACATTTCAACATAAGCCAATATTTTGGTTTTGTTCAACACAAAAAGTATATAAGATAATGAAATAAATTAGACTTCTCTCCCTGTTCTTCTCCCATGTCTATCTTGTTTAAATCCTTGAATTCCATTGGTGACTGGAGTCTGTTACCAGTCTCACAGGCTGAACAGCAAGCACTCTAGGAAGTAGAAAATGAGTCTTAAGTTGTGCTACTGTGTGGTTTCTTGCTCAAAAGGGATGAAAGTATTGCCTGATGAGGAAAGTGTTTTGGAAGGCTCACCATGTGCTTGTTGGGCTTCCTTTTGAAGCTGGATTTTCTACAATCTTACCTGATAATAACATAATGAAAGATGCTCATTGCATGTCCCTTGTTAGCCAGGCTCCCTGGACATTTCCCAAGTGACACTAAGCCATTCTCCAGCCTTTGTAGGGTATTTTCTTGAAGTGAACACTGGGTAATTCTGGAAGTGAGTATTCTTTAGTCTTCCTACTCATGCTGTGTTGAACCAGGCCCTAATCCAGAGGGTATGTACAGAATTTGCAGTTCCAGCTGTCTGATCACAGGCCCCTGAGGCTGAGCCCATTTCTCCCTCTGTGTTCATGATGTGCCAGCATCTCACCTCTATTACAAAGATGGGCCAATTTATACTAATGCTTGCCCATTGCTGTTTGTGGTTTGTCTGTGTACGTGGAGGTACAATTTGTTGTCCTTTTCTGTGCCCAGTTTTACTTTCCAGAAGCCAAGAATATCAGAGGTCCCTGGAAGCAAGAATGAATAGAAACCAAGAAGAAAAAAAAATAGAGCATTTTCAATGCAGAGGCAAGATTTAAGGCAGTTATTACCAACTGGCAATGGGAAATGCTGAGGACAAAACTTTCCTTGGGGAAGTGCTTGAGAGAGTACTGAAGGGCATTTTCTTTTTGGCTGTAACTCTGAAGCATATGGCTTATACGCAGGGAAACCTGGCTCTGCTCTACTTGTTACAGCCAGATGTTTTGGAAGAGCATCCCAAAGACTTCACTGATAATGAGGACTGTACCACATGTGTCTGTTTTCACTAAGACTTAAGCACCTGACACAGACATGTTTCTATTCACTCTTTCTCATTACACGAGACCAAAGCCACTCCTCTATCTTTGAAAGCATCTAAATGGGAATGTTGGTTCTTTAAGATATTTTCATGGGTAATAGACAATGTATAGAGAAAATCTTTAATTTTTAGGAGACATTGGCTTAGGAAATGCTTATTTTATTGACTGATTAGAAGTTGGTTGTCAGCTACTATGAACTAGTGCTGAATAAGTTTGCCACCTGGTAAATGTTTCATCTTGGGTTTTTCCCCAACAGTGACTATGGTTATGAGAGACATAGTAATGGACAATGCCTGCCAGCATTTTGGTTCAACCCATCTTCACTGTCAAAAGACTGCAGCTTGGGACAGAGTTACCTCAACAGCACTGGGTGAGTTTCTGTGGTAGTAGGCTTCAGGGGCCAACCTTGGATGATGATGAGCAAGTGTTACACTAGACACAGTTCCTTCTGATCGTGCACTGGACTTGTTTTTCTATAAAACAGTGCATTTTTGATAGAATGTCATTTCTTGTCACCATATTGCTGCCATTAAACACTTAGCATGTGTATTTATGTGTGTTTGTACATGTGTAGAGAGACAGAGACAGAGAGGTATGTGTGTATGTGCAGAATATAGGGGTACATACTTTTGGAAGCCTGGGGTTGAATTCAGGTGTCTTCCTTAATTGATTCTCAATGGAATATTCTGAGACATGATCTCCCCCTGAATATAGAACTCCCCATCTCATTGATATTGGTTGGCCAATGAACTTTAGGGATTTATCTGCCTCAAGGATTTATAGTGCCACTCTTCCTAGCTTTTCACATATGTCCCAAGAATCTGAAGTCCGGTACTACCTCATGGTTGCATAGTATGCTATCTCTCCACCATAGACATTTAAGCTCTTTGGCTCACCTATTTAATTTCAAAAGAAATATACAGGTATGTTTTATTTATTTAAAAGTCTGGTTTAGTTTATCACTCCAGTACTGGCCCCAATTTCCACACAGCTCTGATCTCTATGCTGTGGAGAGTTCCAAACATTCTCTTTGCATTTTTCCAACAATGAATTGCTCCAAGAAAAATACATAAAATCAACTTGGAAGATTATTGTTATACAATTTGCTTCTATCTATGCTCTTCTTTAATTTGCCTTTTTCACTCAAACATATATCTTAAGCATCTTTACAGGTCTGAATAGACCAGGCTGCTTTCATACCTTTTATATTCCATTCTATTAAATTATATAGGATTATTTAATTATCCTTTTTCATGGATATTTGGGTTATTCTACTTCTTTCATGCCACTATCAATAAAGCTACAATTAACATTCCTTACCACAACCCTTGTTGTTAAAAACACTCATATGGATAATTAGGGTTTCCTTTGTTAATTAGAAGTGTTTCTTTTAGCTTATAGAGCAAATTACATTCAGCCAACTGGCTTCTTCTTGGGCTCATTTATCAGGCATCGCCAAATTTTCTCTCACAAAGATGAAAACAGCAGTTTCTGCTCACATACAGCTAGGCTGTCCTAGAGACTCAAGAGTCATCTGAAGCAGCTTCCCGGACATTGAGGGCTATACAGAGAAACTGTGTCTGGAAAAACAAACAAACAAACAAACAAATCCAGTGGATTCTGCAGAGGGAAACTTAAATGAAAGAGAAGTTGAGAAAGGTCAATTTAGATTGATCGAACAATAAGACTGACCCTGTTGGCAAGAGCCACAAGTGTCTGGGGGACAAAGTCACACTGTTGTTTAGAAACTTTTAGAGTTAAGTAACCAAGTTGGGACTAACTCCAATTATGTTTAAGCCTTGTCTGTGCATTGCCATGGTGGAGCCTGCATCAACAGGATGAAAGGCAAAGGGCTCAGGATCGTGAAATCCGGAGAGGATCTGCTTGCCTGCTTCTTGCTTCCTAGATATACCACACGCCCATCCTTTGTCAGGTTCCAGAGTAGGTTGCAGATATACAGGCAGAAGATGAACTGAGCGAAGGCTTCTAGCTGAAGGTTAATTACAGTGAAGGTTAATGAACTAACCATAGAGCTCCGCACCTGTGAGAGTACATTCAGAAGCATGCGGCAAAGTCTGGGTTCGTTTCTTCCTTCCTTCCTTCCTTCCTTCCTGCCTTCCTTCCTTCCTTCTTTCCTCCTTCCATCCTTCCTTCCTTCCTTCTTTTCTCCTTCCTTCCTTCCTTCCTTCCTTCCTTCCTTTCTTCCTTCCTTCCTTCCTTCCTTCCTTGCTTCCTTCCTTTCTTTTTAAATGGTTTGCTATATAATCAGCCAGCTTTTAGACTCAGTCTTGGTATATAGCAGTGTTCCTATGTTCACCCACTTCACCAAAATGGAAATTTTCAGCATAGGTTATTATTCTGCCCAATCACAATGTTATTTTGAGGAGATACTAACATTTTTTTTTTTATCATATTGACTGTGCAGAGATCAACGGCCTCAAAATTTATTCTGCTGCAGTTGCTGGCCAGGATTTAGAAGAGATAGTTATAATAAGAAGTAAATGACTAAAAACAGCACCTACATGTCCTCCACCTTTTTTGGTTCGCTGATGTCAGGATTTCTGACATCCTCACATAGAGGTGCCTGTCAACATCTCTTTGCTCTGCATCCTTCTCCTTTTGACCTCACAACTCTCATATATTGTCATAGCCAGAATGCAAGCAAAGATGATGAACCAGGTTTTCTCCTGAGAGGAAGTGA
Organism: Montemys delectorum; assembly: GCA_019843815.1. Classification (NCBI taxonomy): domain Eukaryota; kingdom Metazoa; phylum Chordata; class Mammalia; order Rodentia; family Muridae; genus Montemys; species Montemys delectorum. Next base: position 18,051 of record JADRCD010236932.1, read on the forward strand.
GAGTGGAACGCCACTGAAGAACTTTCACTTCGTTCAAAAGGGAAGGGTCTTGCTATTTGCCGTCAGTTTTGAGCATGTGGTTTGTTTCTTTGTGCCTCGGTTTCCCTATGGAAATTTCCTATTTGCATTCAGCTTTTGATAAAATTGATACTATACTGAGAATGTGTAGCCTAAACCCCAAGAGACAGTCATACTTTGCAAGATACAGATCACACTCTAGAACAGGGGATTAAAAGTGGAAGAAAAAATATTTTATTCATTGTGAATTCTTAGTCGAGATATACATGACATTTAATGGCCACTGCAGCGTTGGTGTTAGTGACATATTTAATCTACTTCCCAGTTTCTCATCTATAAACTAGAAATAGTGATCAACAAAGGCTGATAAAGTCACCTGATGATTAGGACGTGATATACCACTCACTGTAAACCAGAAGCTTTGTCTATCCCTCTACCCTGTCCAGGCCAGGCAACTAGCTTGCCTGATTATCAAACAAGTTCCTTTGTCTCAAATAAAATGGAAATCACATCCGTTTCTGTTTTTTAGGTAGCACTAAGAAATCCCCCGCCCGCCCCCTTTTGTGTCTTCTCAAGCAGTGGCTTTATAGAGCTCAAGTTGTGAATGCACAAGCTTGTTTCGTTATATGTTCCGCTTTAACTGCTTGGAACCAGGAAGCAAACTGCAAATTTAAGTTGCTAAATTAACCAGGACATTGGCTATATCATATTACAGTGGAGATATGGGGTCAGTTTATTCTACAGAAACAAGGCACTTTCTTAAGGGACAGATTTCTTCTTTTTATTAAGTTGAAGATATTTCTAGCTGTGTTCAAAGGAATGTGTGTTGAAATCTCTGTCCATGGGAGTTTCTTTACAGGAGCCATTAATCACTCATAGGATAACATTCAAGTAATGTTGTTCATGGTTAGTTGCTTAATATTTAATAGGGGTGTTTACTCAAGATGCTCACTTAAAAATAACATAAATGAAGTATCTATATAAAAATATTTAGTGGGTCCATCAATAAGATACCACATTTAAGCAAAGGCATAACTTCCATATTATTACCATATTCCAAAATGTTTTTAAAAATATGATGTTTATAAATATAATCCTCTCTCTGCTAGCCACAGACACAGACCTTGAGTAATCTACTGCTCCCCTGTAATGTCTATTCCCAGTTTCACTGTGGGGAAAATCTGAGTTCTTCCCACCTGACTGTTCCAGATGACCTGTGGGGATCCTGATGTTCTGTCTGATCTATACTCCGTGAGATTTGTCAGTATTCATCAAGGAGAATAATTAGTCTTAAAATTGCTGCATGTGTTGAAAGTCCACAGAAAGGAAATCACTTGCATTATTTACAGACTGATCACTGCAGGGGCCTATGTAGCTGTTTTCGAGCCGGGACTCCTGTAGTCTCACCGTGGATACAAAATAATTGTTACCTGCTAGGAAATTGTCTCTTGGATGAGGTGTTCCGTCTTTTCATGGGATGACATAGCGGTTGGGAAATGGATAAGATGCACATGACTCTTGTAGAGATCCACTCCTTCACATTTTTGCTCCCATCCACATCAATAATGCTGGGATTAGAGATTCCCACACAGGTGCTGTGACATTCTAGCATTGCTAGTTCTTCATTGTGTGACCCTGGACAACTCTGTCAAATGTCTCTCCTTTCCCTGTTGTCCAAAGCAAAGTTACTATAGTAGCTGTTTAATGATGCCTTCATCATTGGCATTTCGTTAACGGTTTGAGATAATTCAGAAGTAAGATTTCTTGATCTATTTATCCTCAAGGGGAAGGAAAACATTATGAGGTTTAGTTATATAAATTGACTCAGATGGTGGATTCAGGGAGCCCCACTCTAGACTGTTTCCAGTAAGCCATTTAGTTAAGTGTGACCATATGTACTATTTCATCAAATCTGTCTTCAAAATGAAGCTGTGTGCACTGACTATTCAAACTGAGTTTTGCTTCTCTCTTGTTTAATACAAGTAAAATTAACTGAATCCACCTAGATGCCTACGGCACATAGCAAGCCCTCAATTCCTGCCTGAATACTTGGTTTGAGGGAAAAGCCCTGGAATCGTTGCACTGAAAAAACAAAGAAACAAACAGCAACCTGAGAAACCTGCTTAATCAGCCAGGGAAGTCCATTCTTTTTGAATAGAGATTCTATGGCTGCTCTGTTTGATCACTGTTAACTGTGGGCACATGTCCACTACTGGTAAAGCCTTGCCATATTACATCCTGGGAAAGCACAAATGGCCTTTTATTTGGTTGCATATGCCTACTGACAATAGCTGCCAAGAAGGTCTGTCTTTCTGAGTGGCAAGTACCTACCACAATACGGCAGAAAGAGAGGCCAGGCCTTCACCCGACTGCCTCCCAGCAGGATCTCTGGATGTGGGAGTTAAATAAATAACTTCAGCCTGGGTGACTAAGCAATGCTACTGTAGCTGCAGCTCTCTAACGCTGATGATCTGTAATGGTGTCGATCCTTCCATTTACAGACATGAACATGTATGTATACCTGGCTATTTTCCTACCACATACCTACTTTCCTAAGGTCTAGGAAGACTTCAAGTCTTTGTCATGCACGTTATTTAGCTCTAGAGTCCATTGACTTTGCTGTCCCTAATGCTGGCTCTTTCTCCTGCTGCAAGAAAATCTAGGGGCACCCTAACAAAGTAAGGTTTCCCTTGCAAGCAAAGGCACAAAGTACAATGCAATAATTGGAACTATTTAATGTTCTCATTGTGTGTGGCGTTGTACTGCATCAAAGTTCAGTTACAGCATACCCTACCTGGGAGCCAAGAGGACCTAGAGCTATAACCCTACCTTGGTCCTTACAGGGGATAAATACAGTGAGAGAAGAGAAGTTCACAGGAAAGGATGGCATGGAAATTTAAAGGATGGATCACATTATAACAGGAGGAGAGAGCCTCCTGCTCAGAGTGAATAGCACCAGAGAAAGTTAAAATGAAAACCAACAGATCTCTCAAATGCTCAGATTAGAACTTCGTACGGCCAGGTTGTGGACACTCACAAATTATAAAATTTTCCTCAAATAATTTGAAGATACACAGAAATGGGATCAGTGCATTGTAAGTACTGTAGGAAAAACTGTTCTTGTAGATGTTTAAGCCGAATTCACAAGTGATGAAAATGTAGAAACAAGCTAAGTAGTCATCAGTGGAGGAGTTAATTAACAAAATGTGGGCCACATAGAAACTATCAATTCTCTCATGAGAGTGAAACCCAACCATTTTAAAAAAATCTGGAGCTAGAGTACATTGTGTCAGGCACAGGAACACAAACACTATATCATCTCCTCCACATGTTGACCATACTTAACGATAACACACATTATGTTTAAAACATACTTGAAGCTAGTTTTTATTTATTACTTTTGTTCTTTGACAACTTTGTACATGCATATATTTTACTTACTCTCTTCTTTCACCATCTCTTCCCTCTACCATACCTACCAGCCCTCCCCTCCCCATCGCTAACAGTTCCCTTCTCTAATTCATGAGTTTTGGGGTTTTTTTTTTGTTTGTGACCCATTTTGTTTAACTAGCCTCACCTGTCTGACTAACCATGGAGTTGGAACTGTCCTTTAGATCAGATTGAACCATCAGTAGGAAAGCAAAGGTGTTCTCTGCCCCCAAATCTAGTAGAAGGGGTTAGTTCGTTAGTGTTCCTCTTCCACACATACCTGAGTGTTGCAGGGCTTGAGTCTGAGCAGGCCTGTGCACTAACATGAACTAGCTATGCAGTGGATAGTGCAGCGGATTCTGACGGTGGTAGCATTTGCAGTCCTCCCTATCTTCTAGCTCTTGCACTCCTTACTTCCACCGTCTTCTCTGAGCCTTACAGGGAGGTTCCAAAGGATTGTTTAGGGCCAAGCCCTCAACTACCACTTCCTCTTAACACCTTACTCAGCCAGGAGTATGTCTCCTCAGTCACTTGACAGTAACATTTTTTTGATGGATGTAAACATTGAAAAGAAGATACGCAGCTTTAATATTCTTATCACAAAAGAGTACATGTGCTGGTGAGATTCTGGACCTGGACATTACCTTGATTATCTTTCCACCATATCTACACAGGTCAAAGCACGAGATTATTTCCATAAGTATACAGTTTTCTAGCCGTTAAAAGTAAATTTTAAAAATGAAGATCTGCCAATATCAGGCAGTAATGTCATCTTCCTGTAGAGTGAATGGCCATAAACATTGTGTCCTAATAATAGCAACCCAAACTCTGAGAGGACAAATAGTAAATTGAAAAAACAATCACAGAATAGGATGGCTTTTAATGTTTCTTTTTAGTTTTAGTTTCACAAAGAAAATATATGGGCTTCATTTTTTTTTTTTTTTAAGATTGCCAGGCAGCAAAGAAAGGAAAATCAAAGAAAGAAAGGGTAAAAAGGAGAAGGTTAGGGAAGCGTCAACATGTGGCAGAAGAGAATACTGAACCCAGGCTGTTGGAGTAATAAGGCCCTGTCTACTGATGAGCCACAGGCAATAGCAAAGGCCCATTTACAGAAGGTTTCCTTTGCAGTAATTGTGAAAAGACTCCCTTGTCATTACAAAGCACTTTTCTTCGTGGCAGATTGAAGAATGCTTTACCAACCAAATGCATCCCTGTAATATCCAGACCTCAGGTCCAACATAATCATAAGTTGTCTTGTTATTATGGAGGTAGCAGCTCCATTTAATAACATATTAAATGCATTATTCATTTATGTAACTCAGACCCAGGGACAGCTGCTGAGATGAAAATAGAAACGTCTGTGATGCAAAAAGCAGGTGTGTGCTTACTTGAGTAAATTAACTCTGTATTTCTGCCCAATTTTCTTCTAAATTTCAGGGACAGGTCTGGTAGGGCTAATGTGATGCCATTTTCATCCAAGAAATAAAATGGTTTCAGAATGGATTTTAATGAGTGCTTTTAAAAAATAAATAGCCAACAGGCTTCTCTGTGGCAGATTCCCAGGGGGATGGATTCATGCTTTGGATTTAAGCAGAGTCCTGTAGCTGCAGGATTAGGAAAAGCCTGAAGTGATGATTGGTTAGAACCATAGCAAACAAAAGGAGGGCTCTGTCTGATGATGCCAGTGGTGATGGAGAGCCCAGGCTTCTCTAACTGCTTGCCAAGGCCAGGTGTGCTTAGATGCTAAGTGATTAAAAAGCCTGACCACCTCCCATGTGCACTGAGCTTTGCTGCTGAAACACACAGGCAGCTTTGATGCAGTTAAACTCACCAGGATGCATAATTACCACAGAAGGCTTTGCCCATCACTTTCTTCCTATCCTTATTGATAAGAGAATGGTACCATTTTCCAAAGCCTGCACTCATTTGTTTCTCTCTCTCTCTCTCTCTCTCTCTCTCTCTCTCTCTC
>JADRCD010236933.1:0-11938 GCA_019843815.1 Montemys delectorum
AATTTATCAAACAGTTTTTAAAGATTCATTTTCGTGTATGTGTGCCTCCTTGTCTTTATGTGCACTGTGTGAGTGTAGTGCAAGTCACAGCCAGAAGAGGGCAGAATTCCTAGAGTTGCAGGTCATTTGAGCCTTCTGATATGGGTTCTGGTAACCGAACCAAATTCTCTTCAGTGGATAGCAGTGAGAGCTTTTAACCCCTGAGCCATCTCTCCAACTCCTGCCACATATTTTTAAACTAAAAATTCCCAAGTAGCATTAGCCTCATGAGACCAAGAAGGGCTATGGTGTTCTAAAGTAGTTTTGCATAATATAAAATGACTGCTCTGCTGTCCTGCATCTCAGAGTCCAGAGCCAACCTCGGCGCTAACAGCCCCCTATCCAGCTATTTCTGTTCAATAGTACCAATCATTAAAAGGCCTTTATTGGCATCTATCAGTTTCTTGGGGAAACGTCTGGTCTTGGCAAATGACAAGAACCTGGTTCTGTCTTATAAACTGTCTTGAGCCAAAAACCTGGGCCCAGAGAAGGGGAAGGAAAATTCTTAACTTTACTATATTCCTGGGAGGTGTGTGAGTAATGAGAAGCTTGCACAGGTCCTCAAACCCCAGGCATATTGACAATGTACAAAAGCCCCAGCTTATCATTCCTGCTGATTCCCTATGTGGATCAATACTGAATACACAGTTTCTGACTTACATTTTATCTCCTGAATATTAACAGTTCTGAATATGCAGATAATCCCACAGCATAGTCTTATCTTGTTCTAAAAGAGCCTCTGGCCAAGTGGAGACAACTAACTTGCTAATGTCTCATAAAGAAATCTCAGCCCCATGCAGTGCTTCATGCCCGTGATGCCAGGATTCAGGAGACTGAGGTAGGAGGGTGGTAAGTTTGAACTCAGTATGGGCTGCACAATGAGTCCTCGGTCAGGCTGAAATGGATATGTAGAGAGATGGTTCATTGGTGAGGATGTGTAATGATCTTGTAGATCTAAATTCAAGTCCCCAAATCCTAGTCAAGCAGTTCATAATCAACTGTAGCTGCAGCTCTAGAGATATCCAACATCTATAGTTGAGGGTACTCATGTACTGCTCACACACACGGGAGATACATCTAGGAGAAAGTAGAAAGGGGAAACATTCGCAGAAATACCTTTAATTCCCACTGTTCCCAATACTTTGATTGTTGTCCCCAACCAAAGGAAATGTTGATGTTACCACAATAGCTAAGTATCTAATAGGCATTTCTTGGTTATACAGGGTGTTCTAGCAGAGTGTCAGGCACTGTGGGACCGGAAGGAAGCAGGGCCGTGCGGTTTGCTCATGTGGAGGTGGCTCTTTACTCTCAGTGTGTGGCTAGCACAGCTTTCATTTTGCTATTAGAATTACTTTAAGACACAGACAGTTTCTTATGCAGATGCTCGTGTTAATGTGAACACATTTCCATTTCAGAGACAGAGCGGGACCAAATTTACTTTATTCTCGTGTTATGTAAGGGATTCAGCAGACACCATGGGAAGCCATTTATTTCTGCATGCAGAAAATCAGCTTGCTTATACCACCTGGTACTGCCTACCTGTGATTTTCTTATGTTCTTGGAAAGGAGAGCTGAAAAGTCTCTCACAGAGAGGAGGAGGTCTTTGCCTCCCTTCCTCTGATTCATTCCTACACTTTCGAGGTCCTCCATTGATGACAGTGACAATTTCCATATTGTTGGCCTTGTTTCTGATTTATTCAGAGAATCCCATGTAAGAAATCCTTGTCTTAGCATCTGTTTCTGGGTGAAGCCCTGTCTAAGGCAATATCCTTTCCCAACGCCTCCTTGCAATGGTATGAATGAAAAATGTCTCCTACCACCTCAGGCATTTGAACACTGGTCCCAATCGGTGGCACTGTGTGGGAAGGTTTAAGGGGTGCAGCCTTCCTAGAAGTACATCGCTGGGGACTGACACTGAGTTTAAAAAGCTACTGCCCCTTGCAGTGCCCCCCCTCTTTTCTTCTTTCCCATTGTGGTTCAAGATGTGAGCTCTGAGCATCCCCTTCCCGTCTCCAAGCTTTCAGTCCTCCATCATGGGTCCTCATCCCTCAGGAGCCGTAAGCCCAAATATAGTTCCCTTCGGTAAGCTGCCTTTGGTCTTGGTGTCTTGTCACAGCTGCAGAAAGGTAGCCAGTGCACTGTTACTCCTTGATATTAGAAAAGCAGACTCTTCCTGACATACCTCCCTCTTCTGTGCTCAGAAGTCAATTCAGCTATCTTCCTCCCGCTTCAACCTCACCCCCCAACTCCAGCCTCCCTCCCCACCCCTGCCACCTCATTCAGGGCTGACTTATTACCACTGTTCTAAACAGGATTTTGACTGCTAATTGCTACCACTGTACAGTCCAGGGAGTTTTGTTTTGTTTTGCTTTGTTTTGTTTTGTTTTGTTTTGTTTTGTTTTGTTTTGTTGTCCTCAGGATCCTCTCAGTTTCTTTAGCCACTGCCAGACAAAGCTTACCAACCACCTGCTGGTCCCACAACCCCTGCCTGCTGAGAGAGCTTCAGACCTTCATTTCTTTGATGGTATCACCCTGATTCACATCTTTAAGGATTTCCTACAGGCCCCTGACTTCCAGGAGCAAAATTTCCTCCTCAGGCTTCTTTCTCAAATTCTAAATTCTCTATACAGACAGCCAAGGGAGACCTTGAACTTCCGATCCTCTTGCCTCCACCTCTGAAGTACTCGGTTTAAGAGTCTGAACCACCATTCATACTTCATAAGTTACCCTGGATGGAATCCAGGGCTTTGTGCATGCTAGGCAAGCATTTTACCAAATGATCTATGTGTGTGTGGGGGAGGGGAGGGGGCAAAGAATAAGCTGTCCTACTCAGTTAGTCTATCCATATTCTTTGAGACAAGGCCTTTAGTTGGCCTAAACCTTACTAACTCAGTTAGAATGGCTGGCCAGTAAGCTCCATAGACCCTTCTATCCATGCCTCTCTAGCAATGGGCTTACAAGCATTCACCATTACTTCTGGCATTTGTATGGGTTCTGGTGATTGCACTCAGTTCTTCATGCTTACAAAGCGGGCACTACACACACTGAGCCATTCCCACCCCTAATAACAGTGCTCTTACAATATTCTGTGCTATTTGGCTCATGACTCCTTTCCTGTCATCTTAACAATCACTGTGTTCACTGCTTAGAAGATCTATCCGTCATTTGCTATGTTAGCCATGTTCCTGGCATCAGATACTCATCTGCTTCCTATAGCTTTAAGTGTGAGTTCTAGGAGTCTTTGAAATACAGTTGCCTTTTATTATATTTTATTATATAGCTTACTATAAAGGACTCTTTATAATAGTGAATTTGGGGGGGTTGTTTGTTTGTTTTTTGGTTTTTAGTTTTTGTTTTGTTTTGTTTTCAGGACAGGGTTTCTGCATAGCCCTGGATGTTCTGGAACTTCCTCTATAGACCAGGCTGGCATTGAACTAAGAGATCTGCCTTCCTCTGCCTCCTGAATACTGGTATTAAAAGCATGCATCACCACAGCCTGGATGATTTTTTCCCTTAGGTTTTATGTCTTGACTCTTCCCTCTGTATGCCAATCAGAAAATAGAAAAGGATTGAAGGAAAGAAGGAAGGAAAGAAAGAAGGAAGGAGACAGGCAGGTAATGATGATAGCTGAAAAACACATTTTCTTGTGGCTTAGTCCCTATTGGTCCAGCAAGGACAGATAGCTGCAAGAGATGCTAGGAAATGAATATGCAGAAGAGATGAGCATTGCTGTCCAGATAATAATGGGTATTTAGCTAACACTTCCCTTTTGTCTGCTCATCTGAGAGTAAGAATATTCACAGTATAGAAAAATAACGTTTCATCCATAAAAGGTATGAAATAGCTTCCCATAGTTTAGGCAGAAGCTAGGTCCTGCCCACATCAGAGCCTTTTTAATAGGCAAAGCATTACCATCCTCCCCTGATTTTTATATTATTAGAGTAAGTTTTATTTATTGCTACTGGCTCAGGAAATGACCCAATGTGGCCTCGTAAGACAGAATTAATTTGCAGTGACTCCAGCTGAAAAGTTGGCTGCCTTTTAACTTAATAACTTGAGAGTTGTCATTCTCCTTTGAAGTTAATGATAGTTGTAAAGTGCAAATAAAAATTTTCCTAAAGAGAATCAAACACTGTAAGGCTAGTGAATGAATACCATTGCTCGAACTGTTCATGTATGTGTTAAAAGAAGGCGGTGAGTGGAATGTGATTTGAATTTCATTATGAGTTTCTTACTTTTTGTTTTGGCTTTGGGTTAAAAACTGTCCAATAATTTCCCCCTCAGAAATAAAATTTAAACCCTTAATAGGCTTTTGGAAGCAGGTTCCATGTTAGAAGCAAAGCTTTTTTGTCTGAAGGGATGTTAGAAATACTTGGGGTATAAGCACCATCTCTGGGGTCCCTATTGTCCCACAGCTGGACACCACACAGCAAATGAAAGCCCAGTTACATGCCCTGGCCTTTCTGACATGGGATGTGATGTTCCAAGTAGATATATGAAACTCTGTCTTAAGTGTGTTTTATTTTCTTTAATGGGTGATCTGACTGAAACGAAAGAAGAGGAAGAAAAATAAAGCAGCTGAAGGGTTGCCTCCACTTGCTCTTTCCTGTGTTATGCAAACTGGGTCATTTCCAGGCAGCAGAAGGTCCTGTGGCTGACTTGTTCTCGGGTTATGGGGTGGCTGTGCATTAGAGCAAGCCGTGCTTTGTCTACAGAGATGTCTCTCTCTGAGTTTGCTTCAGCAGGAAATAACACTAAGGCCTCTCTCTCTCTCTCTCTCTCTCTCTCTCTCTCTCTCTCTCTCCTCCTCTTATTTATTTGTGGGTTTATTTCTCCTTAATCTACTAATCAGAAGAGAGGGCAGATTGGCATCCCCAGGGACTGTGTTTCCTGTTGGTGCAGATGAGGCTGCAGGAGGGAGCTGTGCTTTTGGCTGGCTGGGTTTCCTCTCCAGGGGCAGGAAAAACTCCTGAAAGCCCGAGGGATGTGCTCCACCCACCAACACCCCTCCATCCTGGAGTATTCCATTCCCTTTCATCTGATTGCCTCTGAAACATTTGAAGTCTACAGAGATCCCCAAAGAAGGGACGGCCCAGCAAAATCCGGCAGCCTCTCCTGGAGCATTGCACCCTTGAAGAAACTTGGCAGCAGGCACCTAATGATTCAGATGAAATTAAAGGATTCTGCCTCATTATTCCCTTCTCAAAAAGCAAGCTTTCCAGAGCTCCAATACTCCTTGCAACTTAGTGGTTTTTTTTTAAAGTGGTTTTAAATGCCCCTTGTCCCAAGAGATGCTTTCTTTTAAAAAGCTTATATTTTATGATTTTCCTGCCTTGGAGACAGTAGCCTGCTTGAGGCGCAGGGCTTTCGGGGCCTTTGTTCATGTGCCTGCATGCTTTGCTGTATTGCAGATCATACTTTGGCAGCTGCTGGGTGAGGAGTTCTCCCGGGTCCTTGTCCTTGTGAAGAAAAGAATTCAGTCAAGAGACAAGGACAGTTGAGGCAGGAGTTTATTTGGCAAAGTAAACACTCAGAAGAAAGATTGGAGAAGACTCTGATGAAGAAGGGTTAGCAGTGCAGCGTGGGCAGAATTATGGATTTGTAAACACATTTTAATGAATAATATTTATCAAGTGGATGGTATATGGATGGGGTGAAGTGTATCAGGGTGATCCCTACAAAATCTCAGGAAAGAGTGTCAAAGCCACAATACCAACAATAATGATGGTGAAGCCTTTTGAAGAGGTATAACTTTGGTGAAAGCACTGGGGAAATTTTTAGCTAGCAACAACTTAGCTTGAGATTCAAGGACATTTAACACAGAATGTCATTCCCCTATCAGGAGGCATGGCTATGAAATAGAGATGTGGTTTTCTTTTGTCATCTCCTGTCTAACTTCTTGTATAAGCTGGGCAAACATACTGCCACTGAGCTACATCCTCAGTCCCCAAATCTGTAATTTTTTAAAAAAACAGATTTACTCATATAGTTTTTGTATATGTTGTGTGCGTGTCTGCATGTGTACATGTCCACCATGTGCACGCAGTATCCACAGAGTCCAGGAGAGGATGTCATATCTCCTGGAATTGGAGTGACACATACTTATGAATTGTCACGTGGGTGCTGAGAGTCAAACCTGGGTCCTCCATTTGCCAGGGCAGCCAGCGCTCTGAACTGCTGAGCCATCTCTCCAGTCTCTTTCTGACTCTTTAACAAGTATCTCAAGTTGTTCTAGAGAAAGATCCAAGAAGCAGTCCTCCTGTTGAACAGACAGCATGATGGATTGGAGACTAAATGCTCTACATTCAGTATTATCTCCCCAAGTCCCTTGTTCCCTCATTATAGGGTATTTACTATCAGACTGAATTTATAAAGAATTTAGTACCCATAATAACATGGGCATTGGAACAGACTATCTCTCTTCATAAAGTGGGAGAAATAGCTTAAAGGGCAATAAAGAAGGTTGCCTAGAAACACTTAGTCCTGGAAGCTTTAAAAAAAGACTCTGGGATGCAGATGGTATTTAGACCTCCTCTTCCTTTTCTTTGTCACTGGGGAAAGATATCAAAAAAATTTTTTTGAGATCATTTATCCTATTTGGACAAATAATGATTTTGAAAGTGTATTTCTTCATTCGTGTGTGAGTGTGTGTGTGTGTGTGTATGTGCATGTGCACATGTATTATGTGGGTGCCTGTGTGTGCATGTGCACATATATTATGTGTGTGTGTGCACATGTATTATGTGTGTGCACATGTATTGTGTGTGTGTGCACATGTATTATGTGTGTGTGTGCATGTGCCCATGTATTGTGGGGGGTGTATGTGGATGTGGGTGTGTGCACATGTATTATGTGTGTATGTGTGTGCATGTGCACATGTATTGTGGGGTGTGTGTGTGCATGTACACATGTATTATTTGGGTGTGGGTATGCATGTACATATGTGTGCATGTGTGTCAGAGGGCAGAAGGCGACCTTGGGTACCTTTCATCAGGTATCATCATTTGTTTCCAATGCAGGGTCTCTCGATGATCTGGACCATGTCTCGTTGTAGGTCATGCTTGACAGTCATGGAGCCCTGGGATCTACCTTTCTCTGCCTCCCCAGTGCGAGGCAGAGAACATGCTTGGCTATTTCTCACATAGGTTTTGGCAATTGAACTCAGGTCTTTGTGCACTTTAACAGCTAAGCCATCTAACCTTTAAAAACTGTATTCTAGCCTAACACAGAGCAAAGGGCATGTGAGCATGAGAAGCAACTTGGCAATTACACAAGAAAAGATAGCCACACCCCCCACTTCTACCAAACAAAAACGATGTTGGAGCCTGGAACACAAGTTCAGTATGACTGTGGAAAAAAAAATGCACTGATGAAATTCATTCCAGTAATTTTTGCATGTCATAGCTGTCTCTGAAAGCACACTGGGCAGGATAATGAGGCATATGATACTTCTGAGAAAAGACAAACATTACAATTAAACCCAAGTCAACAATAGATTGTGAACCTAACATTATTAGCAGATAGATATGTATTTAAAATCATTAGCCTACTAAGGCTGTAACTCAGAACTTTCAAGGCTCTGATATGATCCTAAGAATTGCATTTTAATCTTCCTGGATTATGTGCCATGCAAGCCTTTCCCTCCTTCATAGTTACAGCGTTGCTGATGACTTCTGAGTCACCATCTTCTCCTATCAGCACATCTCCAGAGTTGTTGATGGGTGTCTCCTTGGTCACTACTTGGGGGATAATTCCAAATTCTTGCCTCATCCTGAAAGTACAGAAGGAGATAGCCCCAGTACTGAGGTATTCAGTTCCCTTTCAAAGGCATGGTTTCTGGGGCATTTTGACATCTGCAAAACTCTGCAAAGAAGAGACAAGTCAACAATAGACTTCAGGATTTCACTTCCATTGTTAGAGTTGCTCCTTCTCTTGAAATACAATGGGAAGATGGAAACAATGCTATTATGTAGACATTGCCAAGTCTGAGCAATTTTGAGCAGTGTGTGTGTGGTGTGTGTGTGTGTACATGTATATATGTATGTGAGATGCATATTAATTTAAATGTGTTATAAACCAGGCCTTCAGATTTCTGGATATGCTGAAAACATGTATCAGAACAATCTCATCCATAAAGGTGAAATGGTTTTCTTGTCCTTCAGTGTGAGGTGTTGCACTGCAGATGTGTACTTTGCCCAGTCTGGTGACAAAGGCATAGCCGTGATCAGAAGGGCCTGGAAGGAGCCTTGGCCATGGCTTCCTGGTCAAATGTGGCTGGATTCCTGAATGATTTAATGAGTTTTAGCACAAAATTCCCCAGAATCTAAATGAATGTCTCTGCTTCGGAAAGGTTGGAAATGACCTTTGCATCTAAGATAAAACCCATGGGCGTGTTCTACAGAGATCATTTGTAAGACCTTCTTAGAGAAATGAGGATTCCTTGCTACTATCCCAGACATAGAAATGAAAATTCCTGGTGAAAGTTTTAGAAATAATGTATTTTTACAAACATTCCAATGTTACTTATCCTACAGACGTAGGAACACTTTGTTGCATGATTTTGGATCTTATTCGTTGGTTGAGCTCATTTCCCATAGAATTAGCACCAGGATGGACAAATGTTGACAATGAAATATGTGGTGACACATGAAAACAAACCAGACAGCCCAGATTGAACTCTGTTCCATTGGGTTTAATTTTTAAAAAATATTTATTATTTTGCTTAATGTGTTTGGGTGATTTGCCTGAATGCACATCTGTGTATCATGTATGTGCTTTGCCTGTGGATGCCAGAAGAAGACATAAGACCATGTGGAACTGGCAAGAGCTGTAAGCCACCATGTGTTTGCGTGAATGGAATGCTGGTCTTCGGAAAGAGCAGTCAGTGCTCAACAGCTGAGCCCTTTATTCCACTGACTTCAAAACATCCTGTCTCCTTTCTTTTTCCTCTCCTGTATCACATGCACATTTGAGCAGGTTAAAGACATTTTATTACTCATTTTCTTCCTTTTCCTTGCTGGAGGTTGATCCCAGGGTTTCACCCATGATCAAGCAGGCTCACTGTGCACTGAGCAACAGCCTAGCCCCTTCTTGTTTCTTCAGTGGACCAGTGTTCTGAGGTAGCCTCTGTCGAGCTCAAGCAGGCATCTTGCTCAGGGGAGGGATGAACCAGCCAAAACCCTTTGGACATCAGTGGCATCTAGAACTGCAGAAGCAATGAGTCCTAAATTTTAGAAGCCGGGAATCCCTCCGTAGAATCACCTTCCCAAGAGAGCCAGGACTGAAAAGCCAGTGTTTGACAGATAGAGATCTCACCCTCTAGAACTGACATTTCCTGAGAATCTTATGAAGCTTTAAAAGCCCTCTGCTCTCACCTGTTCGGAACAATAACCACCTTCATTTCTTGAGCTGGCAGACAGTGACAGGCTCTCTGCCCATACCTCCTGGCAGCCTGTGATCAGAAACCATGTAGCTTTGTATGCCCGCCACTGAGGTGACTGCTGATCCTGTGTGATGAGAAATGGAGGGAAGTCTTTGCATTGGAAAGCTTTGTCTGTCTGTCGTCTGTCTGTCTGCTCTCTGTATGGAAGGGGCACACACTTGCAGGAGAAGGCAGAGGTGGATGTTAGGTGGCTCTCTAGCTTACTTTCTGAGGCAGGATCTTTTTCTGAACCTAGAGCTTGACATTTTAGTGAGACTACCTGGCTAGCTTGTGCAGTGTTGTGATTACAGGGTTGCATAGCCATGTAAAGTTTTGACTGAGTACGTGGTGGCATGAAATCCTTGCCCTTATGAAGGTGTGATATTTACTGACCATACCACTTCTCCACTCCGCAAAGCTCTAGTTTTGAAAATATATCTCAAAAGTGAATACACACACACACACACACACACACACACACGCACAGATATATTCATATCCCTCTATCTTCTATTTTTTCCCTCTGTCTCCCATCTCTCCTTTATGTCCCTAGACAGTTTAACTTCTGCCTTTCTGACATTTATTATCTAGTAACCATGAATTATATATATATATATATATATATATATATACTTATATATATATATACACTTATATATACATATATATGTGTGTGTGTATATATATATATATATATATTTCGAACCTCTTCTTTGAGGAGGTTTAAAAGCGTTTTACTTACTTTTATTTGTATGGATGGTTTGTGCGTGTGCATGTGATACCCACAGAGGCCAAAAGGGGACCTTGGATCCCTGGAACTAGGGTTACAGACTGTTGTGAACTGCAGTGTAGATTATTTCCTGGAAACTAAATCTGGGTCTTCCACAAGAACAATAAGCATTTTTAGTCTCTGAGCCATCCCTCCAGCCCTGATACTTGCCTTTCTGTCATTGGCCTAATTACTTCAGTGTGATTCTCTGCAATCTTACTCATTCTTTCCACAAACCACATAACTTTGTTCTTCCGCATAGGCGAAGCAAACTCCACTGTGTGGATGTATGTCCCCTCATGCTTTCCTCTGCTGCTCATATGGGATCGCTTCAATAGATAAACCACCTTTGTATCTTTAGCATAGATAGAAAATCATGACCATTTACCACATATAAGTAAAACGCTGTGTCCTAGAAGCATCCAGGCCCTCTACCCCACCTCAGCCTCCATCTCCTGCAGAGTTCAGGGCCCACCTCCAAGAAGTGGAGAGGGGTTGGAATGCTTCCTAGCAAGAGTGTAGTCAAGAAAGAATCAGACAGTAAGAACTACAGATAGCATGCTTCAACCAAAGATCCCAATGCATGCACAAATTAAAACCTACTCAAAACATTATGAGGATTTTTTTTTAAAAAATGTATGTATTTGTTTATTTTTGTGGCTGGACCACCCAGTTCCCTAGGCTGAACTTGGTAGATGGCATCCTGTCAAGATGACAAAAGGTAGGGCACCTCACAGGACCTCTGGGTTCAGATGCTCTCGTTTTGCTCCCTTGGGTGGTTCATGGGAGGATAGTGTGGCGAGGTGTTTCCTACTGTGCAAAGGGAAGATGTCTTTGTTGTAAAAGAGAAAGAGGTACAGAGATTCAGCCAGTGTCAGGAGAAGAATCTCTCTGTGTGGGATTGAACTTGGTCTTTGCAGTAAAAGGTTGGAGACTCATGGCTTTCAGGCCGAGTCAGTGCCGAGCCCGCCCTCATTCTCTGGGGGATTCAGGTGCCAGGGCACCTGCAGGCAGAGAGAGAACTTGAGACCCAGAGCCCATTAGCACAGGCTTCATCTGGTTCCATCTCTTATTCTGAAACAATGGCTATTTGAATATATTTGAACACTGTCAACATTTTATTAAGAAAAGAAGCTGCTTTGAGCCTTTGAACACCTATCCCCCCCCCCCCCCCCCCCCCCCCCCCCCATGCACAATGCCCCACAGTGCCACTGTGTGTCTGCTCTTGTGGGGCTTGACAGTTATCTGAGCAGAAGCAGGCAGATTTAATCTGACAGCCACAGATGGGGCAGAGTGGCACCAATCTAATTAGCCGGTAATCTAGTCAGAAAGGGAGTGATTCCAGGCCTTTCTGAGGCGGCTAATCAGATTCCGTGTGCATTAGCAACAACACACGCGGAGCTCCTAGGAACAAGGCTTTGGCCTCCATGGAACTCGCCAACTTAGCCCAGGGGTTTCTCCAGCGAGTTGGTTGTTTCACATGTTTCTGTGTTTACTGCTGAGGGTGTAGTGGTTGAGGTTCATGTTTAAAGCGGGACAGACTTCTGCCCTCTGACAAGGTCCGTGTGAGGAGGACCAGTGAAATGGGAAGCTGCCTTTTCCATCATCTTCCGAAAGCATGAGTCATATAGGGCAGCCCAAAGGGTTGAAATGAGATTTCCTTCCACAAGGAAAGTTCTATGTGGGCTCTCCTTCCAGATCATTCCCCA
>JADRCD010236933.1:12338-26868 GCA_019843815.1 Montemys delectorum
TGAGAGAGAGAGAGAGAGAGAGAGAGAGAGAGAGAGAGAGAGAGAGAGAGGATCAAGAATGAAAACTAAGAGACTGGGATGCCTGGTAAATATCCTACCGTCTTCTTTCTGTAAAAACCTTCATTTACGACAATGTCATCTTTCTTTAAATATAGAATGTTTTGTGAGTTCATTGTTTTCCGACACGCTAAACTCTTGGTCCTCTCAAGGGTGGCCGCATCAGCAGCCTCCCTGTTTCAACCTCTGAAATTTGAACCCTTCTCCAGTCTTACGTAATCCCTCCTTGGTCAGCCTGAAGCTTACCCTTGGGCCATACCAGAGGAGAATTTCCCTCATGAAAAGGTTTATAACATAGTAATTAACTCCAAAGTTACCCTTGATAAATGGGCTTCTTAAAGAGTACTCAGAAATCCTGACATAACTCTGCAGATGGCAGCCATGGGGAGTGCTGTATTAATCTTTTTGTTGTAATTTCGAACAAGTTTCCATCACAATTTGGATCTTATTAGTTGACTTGTCATTAGACTGGGTCTTACTATGTCTATGGCCCAGCCTACACTGAGTTCACTATGTAGCTCAGGCTGCCACCAGACTCTTGGCTATCCTCCTGCCTTACCTGCTGAGAACAGTATTTTAAAGCATGCACCACCAGACTCAACTTCAGCTGAAAATGTGTATGAGCTTAAAAAGGCTCTGCTTCTGTAGTAAATGTGGCACGCTGCCCCGTGGACGATGCTGGATGACTGCCTGTATGTTCTTACAGTGACTACTGTTGGATCACAAGCATAGCTGCACCAGGAGTTGCAAAAATGTGAGGACAGAAGCTGATGAGTCTGATGGTCAAGGGAAGGAGGAAGAGGTTACCTCGGGGTGCGCCTCGGGGGCACTGCTATCGATATGTCCATTAGTCTGAATGTGTGTGCCTATCCACCAGGGTCACTGACTGAACATTTTATTAAGTAGAAATGATAAGTGAAGGCTGGAGAGACGGGCGAGTCAGTAAAGTGCTGGCCATACCAGCCTGAGGATTTGAGTGTGCTCATCTGAACCCACATAAAAAATATGGGTTTGGATGTATGTGTTAGTAATCTCTGCCATACTGGGAAGGTGCAGATGAACCCCTGGGACTTCGTAGCTCGTTAGTCTAGCCTGCTTGGTGAGTTACAGTACAAGTGAGAGACTCTACCTCAAAACAAAGTAAGCTACCAAAACCAAAGACACACTGGACAGCCTCCAAGGATGACACCTGAGATTGACCTATGACCTCCAGATGCATGTGCACAGATGTGCACCCTTCCCGGAACAAATATCCTATGTGAGTATGCCAGTTCTGAATTGCTGTCCATAAAACATTTCCATCTGAGAATGTGACTCTTTGTAGGAAATTAATGCCATGTTAGCTAATCCCCACAGAAATGGTGCTTAACCAGGCGTAGCTCAGGTCTTACGAGTCCAAATGGGAATCAAAGGTCTGTTATGCCCATGACTTGTAATGATTCCAGATCTCCTAATATAACAAATAAAAGGAACATCAGTGCTTGCATTTCTCAATGTAGGGTCTCAATGGAAGTTCATGTAACTTGGGAGGGGGGACACAAAGGCAGCTGCATATGGGGGTGGGGTCCTCCTAAAGATTCCCAGATGTGGCTCTCTTCAGGACTTTAAACCTCCAGCCCTGAGTCACTCACTTGATTAGGATCAGCAAATCAGGACTTGTCGGTAATTCCTCCAGTCAAATTAATATCTGTTGAATGAATTGAGTCTTATTCATTCTTTGCCAATGTGTCTGGGACTGTCCAAGAATGTCCCAGGACAGAAAGGTCTTTGTGTGAGGAACAAAAATAAATTCTGAGGCTGTCATACATGAATAAGTAGCCTATGCTTGAACAAGTTTTTATATGAGAAGTACTGTCAAGTTTGAACTTACTTAAACTGTAATAAAGTAATGATGTCAAGTTTTGATATGATGATTTAAAAAAAAAAAAACAACGCTCTCACTTTGATTTTTAATACTATTTATTCCTGGTATCTCTAATGGTTTCTTTTCTTTTTCTTTTTAGAAAGTTCTTTGTGAGTGACATACTTAGGTTTAAACTCAGTCTATTGTCTGATTGTGCTGTGGTAGACAACTAGAAATTTTTCTGAGCTGGAGAGATGGCTCAGTGGTTAAAAGCACTGACTGCTCTTCCAGAGGCCCTGAGTTGGGTTCTAAGTCCCCATGTCTGGCAGTTTGTAACTCTCTCTGAGCTCTCTGAGCACCTCCTATAGACTCTGCTGTTATTTTCCTCATGTGCACAGACCCATAGATAGACACACGCCAACCCATAATTTAAAATAATATTTTAAAATTAAAACATAAAAAACAAGACTTTCCAAAAAGAAATTTCCATGGAGCTATTGGTGTTTTGGAATGCAGAGGACCTGCCACACACATCCCATTGTTTTAAGCCTCTGATTATCTTGTAGGCTCCCTTCTGTCTTTTGTGACACCAGTTTTCAATATGTAGCCCAGGGTGGCCTTGAACTTAGCAGATGATCTTTCTGCCTCTGTCTCCTGGGGTCATAGACACACCCTGCCACACTCGGGCATTGTTCTTTGTATTGTTTGAGAGACACAGATACATACAACCCTGTACATTTCTATTATCTGGGACTCTGGTCATAGTCCACATTTGGGAATCCCTGCAGAGTCCTCTGACTCTCTAGGTAACTTTAGTCACACCTTGACATTTCACAGAGGTACAAAAAAACCCCTGTTTCCCATCCTGAGGCTCCCTTAGTTAGATCTCAAACCTGAGACAAGTTTCAGTTCCTGGGGCTGCTCCCAGCATTTCTTCTCCCTATATAACTCAGCCATTTTGGCTACACCTGTCTTTTTGCCTCTTGGCCCAGAATGCCTCTCTTGGTCAGGGGCTCCTCTTTGGCTCCACTCCCCATCTCTCCCCTCGTGGTCCAGTTTAGTCTACCAGCCATGCTCGCCTGGACTCTTCTCACTGCCTGCTTTCTCTTTTGTATCTACAGTAAAATCTTCCCCACACTGTAGGAAGTCAGGTTTTTTCTTCTTTTACTTCATTTTTGCATTCACCCATGCAAGTATTTATTCTGGATGAACTCCTGTCATCCAGAATAAATACTTGGCCACATGCCTATGGGAGTTGAAATTTAAATGGATTTCATTAAATAAAACACATCTTTCAATTCCTCTCATAGTTACACAAATCAGAGTTCAGGTGGCCAGTGGCTGGCTCCAGGCAGAATGGATGGTTGGGATGCAGAATATCTTTGATCCTGGTGGACCACACTCCTGGCTTGCCCGATCCATTTACTGATGAGGGCCCCTGCATTGACACAGAGGCAGAGAGCAGTTGTG
This sequence comes from Montemys delectorum, assembly GCA_019843815.1. NCBI lineage: Eukaryota > Metazoa > Chordata > Mammalia > Rodentia > Muridae > Montemys > Montemys delectorum. The sequence goes on from JADRCD010236933.1 coordinate 15,709, forward strand.
ACCACACAATCGTAGGTTCAATATCACAAGCAACGAAGAAGTCAATAACGGTGGCTGAGACTCTCAGGAGGAACACATGTGTAATTACACCTCATCGGGAGTTTCTGTAGCTGTTAAATGAAATCATTCAAATATTGGTTTTATTAATGCTTTAAAAGGAACAGGGCAAATAGTGGCTTGACAGTTTGGTCTTTTTATTTCACTGAAGTTAACATGTCATGTAATGACTTTTGCAAACAGCTCAACCTTTAAATACTGCCTAAGTTTCTGACCGTATTCCTCTCTCTCTCCCGCTTCCCCTTCCCCTCTCTCTGTGTCTGTCTGTCTGTCTGTCTGTCTGTCTGTCTATATGCCTGGAGGTGCCTATGTGCCAGCCAGGGGCAGATGTTGGGTAGTTCTATTACTGTTCATACTAAGGCAGGTCTGTCCCGTGAAGCCAGAGCTCACTGACTAAGCTAGGCTAGCTGGGCAGTTTACCTTTGAAGCGCCTGTCTTCACTTCTTATACACTGGAATTAAAAGTCTGGCTTCTGAGCCCACAGGCCATTTATGTGGGTGCTAGGGATTTGAACTTTGGACCTCATCCTTAGGCAGCAGACAATTTACCTGCTGAGCTGCCTCCCCAGCTCCCCCTCTCTTCTTCTTCCCCTCCCTTCTTTTCACTTCCTGTGAAATCATTTCTAGAGTATCGATATTGACTCCTAGCAAGAGCCCTTTGCCCATCATCACAGTGGTCTCCCACTGTTCTGCTCTCTGTCTTTCTCTTTCTTTCTCCAATTCCCATAATTCTAATGTTTAGTGTTAGAGGGAGGAAAGAGAAGAGATTCCTGTGAAATCTCCCCGTGTTTGGGGATGAGTGGGAAGGCCTTTGGAACACATGTGCTAACACACAGTTATGGTCTGCATCTGTCGGCACTGTAAGGTTACTACATGCATAAGCCCGTGTGATGGAGTGGATCAGGTCAGGCTTTTCCTCTTCCCTGCTCCATGCTGGGATCTGAATGGCCTTGGGGATCGAGGTGGATGGCTTTTCACTAGACAGTGTTGCCATCCTCCAAGTGAGGGGATGTCTGTCTTTGAAAGCTGGGACTCATCAAAATCTAAAAATGTGGGTTTTTTTTTCAGAGTTTGCCCATGAGATAAGTACATACAGAAGTCTTCATGTCCCACAATCATCTTCTAGACAGAGGGAGAAATTCAGTAATGACTATCCTAGAATAATTTGATACAGGAAGCAGTTGGCAAAGAAGGAGTTAAGTTGCTCCCTTGTATCTTTATTGGGATTTTAAGAGCTCATGTGATTTGGACGTCTGCTTTTCCCAGGCTGTCTGCTCAGAACAGGAGGCAACCGATTTCAAATCCACGTTTATAGAAAAAAAAAAGTCTAAGATACGTTGATTTCATAACACGAACACTCTGGTACAGACATGAATCTTATGACTGTTTGATCACATTTACACACCCTTGTTATAAAATATCAGTAAAGTTATTAAGTTATTTAAAGAAAAATCATGTTTGGTGGCACATGCCTTTAATCCTAGTAGTTAGGAGAAAAGGTAGGCAATCTTGTCTAGGTTGAGGGTATCCTGTTCTACATAGCAGGATCCAGGCCAGCCAGAGCTACAAAGTATAACCCTCCCTCAAAATTAAATAAATGAGTAGATAAGTAGGTAGGTAGATAGATAGATAGATAGATAGATAGATAGATAGATAGATAGATAGATAGATGGTAGAAAGATGATACATGGTAGAAATAGATGATAGATAGATGACAGATAAGAAATAAATCCACAAGAAAGCACCTCAAATCTTTGTGACTATCTTATTGATTACCTTTGTTGTCATATCTGATCTCCACCCTGAGAAGCACCACATCTAACCAGTCCCTACTCACTGTTCTTCCTGGCACAAGCTTCCTGCATGCCTTGACCATGATTGAAAGGCACCTCTGCCCTTCAGCTCATCTGATAACTTAGACTGGCTCAGTTGTTCTTTTATCAGTGAGTACCGTCAAGCTGTATCAGGTACACCATTGCTGTGTAACAAACGATCCTAGGACCTAGTAACTCTACACGGTGTTTATTATCATCGCATGACTTCTGTTGGTTAGGAAGCTGATATGTAATAGCGAATAGGTCAGCTGTAACCCGTGGCTCTAGGTCACTCACCGTGTGGCTCTGGAGGTGTTGTCCAGAGATGCACAGGCACAGCGGAAAACCTGCTTCTAATACCAGTCATCTGGGTGTAGCAGGATTCATTTTCCCACAGGACACTGGATTGAAGCTTCAGCTCTCTACCACAAGCTTCTCCTTAGAGCAGAATACTTCACCAGCATGAGCAAGAGTGAAGTCGGAGCATGCAAAGAAGATGGAAATCCTGGTCTTTTACTTTTGGCAGTGGTTCTGTTTTTGGCATCCTGATAGACATAAGCTAAGAGTCAGCCCACACCCAGCATGAGTGGACTAGGCAATTGTGTGAATACAAGCATTAAGGGACCTTGGGGGGACAAACATCTCACCTTAATCTTTTCTCAGCTGCTCAGCATCCCAGGATCATCAGCATCAGCACCAAATCTACTGTCTAGTTTACCATATCATTTTCTGAACTCAATGACTATTTTCCTGTCTTATTTACCACTGTGGCTCTGGCATGGTGAGCACAGTAGTTGAATGACCAAATGAATGTACCAGTTTTCATGGTAAGGATTTGCATAGAGATAGTGGAGGGTCCTTGGCTCAGCTCAAGAGAGAGTCCATGTGGAGATGTTGCTGCAGCGACACCATGAATAATTCCTGAAAATTTTCATTTTCTGCAAAGGCATGGGCTATAAATAAGGAGACTAAACAGATGATGTGGGATTTTCATAATCTAGACACTTGCCTATATATGATAAACTGGTAATGCAAGTGAAAATCCCGGGTTTTGTTTTCCCTCCTTTTTGAATGCTGAGGGTCATTCAACTTTAGAAGATTTAGCTTTTGAAATACCACACTCGGGCTGCTTTGTTCACTAAGCTTGTTCTTTACCATTAGGAAAATGGTTCTTCAGTTTTCTCAGCTTAATAAACACAGCGGCAACCAGGGAAGCCCCACAGTAGTCTTCTAAGTCATCCCGTACCTGTGGAAGGCCATACTGGAGAATTCTGTTCTGAAACACCTGCATGAACTATCCTGGAAGAGTGGGTACATTACACACAGCTTTCAATGTCCATATTGATTAGTTGCTGTTATCTTTAAAAATGTTACATAAGATATTAAGAAAAGCTGTTTTTTCCACTTTACAAATAGGGAGAGAAATGCCCAGAAAAGCTAAGTGGTATATTTGAGTACTTTTGTTGAGAAATGCTATGAGCAATTTAAATCCAAGAAAAGATAATCCCATGATGATGGAAGGAGTGTCAGTCATGTGTCATGTCTTATAGATACTTGTCCAGCAGACAGACAAATAGAGCTGCAGAAGACGGGTTGATTACCATGCAGAAACCACTTACATTATTAAAAAGCAACATGAAAATTGTCCTTCAGGCTCATTGGCTAAGAGTGTCTAAGTGATCAAAGCCAGAAATTCTTAATTTGTAATAATCCACCCATTTAGTAGGAAAATCTAGTAGCCTCAACAGTGTTCCAGGAATTTATTAAATATCAGGTTGTCTAATGAATGTTGATTTATTCACCAGAATAAAAATGAATTTATTTTACTACCCTGAGGTCTATATATGTTCCTATGCCCCAGGATAAACCTCAGCTAGTTATTTGCTCTATTCTTTGTGGATCACTTTAAAATATAATAAAAAACATATTTATTGCCGTATCAGACACATGGCCATCAAATTGTCACATGGACTAGCTCAGGATCCAGCAACAATCTCCTCTGGTCAGTGCCTGCTTCCCCTGGCCTGGGGTTTCAATTTCAGTGTACAGATCCTGAATGGAGCTCCCACTGAGGCTTTGACCTTGTGTAAGGAGATTAATGCACAAGAATCATCCCAGTGGTGCTGCCTTGCTTAGAAATAGCAGTTAGAGTTAATAATTGATAAATCGGAGGCTGTATTAGTCTCATTTTGTTGCCTCAAAAAAAAACCCACCCCCAACAAAAAATATATTTCAGCTTATAATTCTAGACTAGAGTCCATCATTGTAGGGAAGTCAAAGAAGAAACTTCAAGCAACCTGTTACAAAAAAAAGTCCAAAGCCAAGAGCAGAGAAGATGAATGTATGCATGTTCGCTTGCTTGTTTGTGCTCAGTGTGATTTCTGGACTCTCATAAAGTTCAGGACACTTTGCTTAAACAATGGTATTCCCCACAGTGCGCTGGCTCTTTTTCCTTCAGCTAATATTTAAGACTGTCCTCCCCATCCCACCCCAAATGTGGATAATTGCTCATTGAGTCTTTCCTCTTAGGGGATTCTAGGTGTGTCAAGTCAACCAAGCTAATCATCTCAGGGTACACCTTCTAAAGAAAACTGTCTTGTTAACTGTGGGCTGAGTGCCAGGGGGTGGGGGCTGGGATTGTATGCTTTGCACAAAACACAACTCTATGTTTGGACACACACAAAAATAAAGCTTTCTAAGTCTCCCGTCACTCTAGATTTTAAGAAAGGGGTCACCCATGGCTTGCACAGGTGTGTATTTAGAAATTAGGTTAAAAATCATCTTTCAGAATGAACAATACAAGCATATACAGTACTGCTGTTGTTTGTTTGTGTGTTTGTTTTTATATACTGTGAGTCATGAAGAATAATCTTGTGCCTAATCTTTAAAAAGGACACCTTCTGGCCATAGTTCCCACTCGGTGCTATAGTAATGAGTGACTGAGGTCCTACTGAGCTGTCACCCACCCAACAACACCAAGAAGTCACAGCCATACCCATATTGCCATTCTGTCTCTATCATGAGCTTGAATGCAAAGGAAACAAGGAGCTGCCTTTCAGAGTTTTCTCCTTTTAGCTTCTTCACAAGTGGCTTCTGTGGTCGTCATCTACATTGTTTCTAAGTTAGCAGAAATACTTCATTTTAACCCACCTCTGCTCACACAAGCATGAGTGTGCACAAACAGGTAACTGTGTTCCCATTTAGATAATTACTGACGAGGACATTCCAGAGACCTTCGCTGTCACAGGCAGTTTTGTTGCTGTTTACACAGGGTTTCCCTATGGAGTCCAGGCTGACTTTGAAATCTCTGTGTAATCCGGGCTGAAGTCAGCCGTACAGCAGTCTCCCTACCAAGTGCTGGGAGTACTAGGGTGTGCCATCACACCTAGGAAACCCCACTGTATTACTTAGAGTTTACTGCTGTGAACAGACACCATGGCCAAGGCAACGCAATAAAGGACAACATTGCATTGGGGCTGGCTTACAGGGTCAGAGGTTCAGTCCATTATCATCAAGGCGGGGGCATGACAGCATCCTGGGAGACAAGGAACTGGAGGAGCTGAGAGTTCCACCTCTTGTTTGGAAGGCTGCTAGCAGAAGATTGGCTTCCAAGCAGCTAGGATGAGGGTCTCAAAGCCCATGTCCACAGAGACACACCTACTCCGACAAGGCCATATCTCCTAACAGTGCCACTCCCTGGGTCAGGCATATACAAACCACTGCTACCCCCATCTCATGATGCTGGTGGTTGCCAGAGTATCTTTTTGCTTCCAAAGAATTTAACTATGTAAAACTTCTCATGTCTGGATGAATTCAACTCTTCCTGGGCCCGAGGAGAGATGAATAGGGTCATAACTTCACCCCGCTTAGTTTTTTTTTTTTTTGTTTTTGTTTTTTGTATTAATTCTCATGTGAATAAAATAGTCTGACCCATGGCTCTAAATATTTCCAAGACATTTGCAATCAGGGAGGGGGATGGAAAACGAAATTAAAGGAAAACCCAAAACTCATAAAAATAGCTGTTATCTAGGTCTCGACAAGATGTTATCCCGAATGAATGCCCAGATACACACGAAGATGTGATAAGAATATCCACGAATTATTACTCTGTCTGTATCATTTAATACTTAGCATTAACTGTATCTACATCCTTCTGCAGTGACTGTCTACACGGTTGGCTAGAATGGATCCTAGGCAGTACCAATTAAGAGCCTGTCACAGCTGCCCAACACTTCCATTATCAGTCTAAGATGCAAAAGTAAAATTCTCACAAAAAGTAAGTAAGATGCTATAGGTCCTTGAGCAGGTTAGACTTTTAGAATGTGTTCCTCAGATGGTTCACATTTCAGGAGCCAGGTCTTTAACTCAGTGGTCTCAATGCCATACGCTCTGCTGTGGAGTCCCAAACTCTATGAAAGTGTGAACCTCACCAGCATCTGCTCCCGGAGATGTTTTAAGGCAGACCTCTAAAGACTAAAGTTGGCTTCTATGTCTCTGAACCAACACACACAAGGTTAGGAAAGAGCTCTGGCAGTAAGGACAGGAGAAGTAACGGAAGGTTTTCTGTCCATAGAAATGTGGAATAAACATCATGCAATCACACATGTCATCCAATTTCACATGAAGGATTAAGAAGATGACACACATCTGAGATGTTGTTACTTCAAAAAGAGTGATTATTGGGAAAATAAAATGAAAGGCTTTCATCAAAAAAGACTTTGATTGAGATTTGCTTAGAAAGCCTTTGCGATGGGGGCCAAGCAGCGAAGCCCTAGATCAGTGCACAATGAATTAATTCCAGATCTGCTGCTCTTTACTGTGGAGCTCTCTGAGAAGCTCCTTAAAACCCTGGAGGTGGCATTTTCTCACCTGTAAAACTGGAATAAGCATTCTAACATCACATCACTGTTCTGAGGATTATAGGTATCAACTAGAAACTTTTACCGGAGGATCTGCCAAAGACTGGGACCAGTGAGATGACACAGTGGACAAAGGTGCTTGCTGCTAAACCTGACTACCTGAGTTCAATCCCTGGGACCCACATGGTAGAAGAAAATAAACTTTTGCAAGTTATTCTCTGACCTTCAAAGTGCTTCTCTTGTAATAGCGCCATGCACTCATCTAAGCAGGAAATAGTACATATACACTGAATAGATGTAGGTAGGGTCATGTTTACAAAGATGTAGAAAAGATGGTGGCAATCATTTCTGTATGAATATTTTGATGTGCGTGTGTGTGTGTGTGTGTGTGTGTGTGTGTGTGAGTATGTGTGTGTATTACTGTATGCACGTGTGTGTGCTTGTGTGCCTCTGTGTATACATGTATGTGTATACATCTAAATTATGTGTATATATGTGTATGTATGTGTAAATAAATTATATATATATGTATATATGTGAGTATATAAATTATATATACATACATATGTGTATATACATGTACGCATAAAAATATATGTATATACATGTATATGTATAAATTATATATGTATATACATATGTGGGTATGTGTGTTTGTTTATGGGTCTATCTGTCTGTCTGTCTATCTGTCTGTCTGTCAGTGCCTGGAGATGCAAAAGAGGAATTTGAATTTCCTGGAGCTCATGTTACAGGTGGTTGTGAACCACCCAATGTGATCGTGGGAACCAAACTCAGATGCTCTGTGAGGACAATCCTCTCAACTGTTGATCCATCTCTCCATCTCCAGAATAGAAGGCTTGAGGGACAGAGTACTTGTAACAGGAAGACAGAAGAAGAACTAGCTGGGAAAGGAAGAGGTGGGGAGACCAGGGATGGGGACAGAGGAAGAGATCAACAAGAACAATGACATCATGAAAGATGTGATGACATCATGAAACAGCTGTGTTTTCTATGCTGAGTCTTACAAAGGGGAGGGAAGATTGACAGAAATGGTGCGTGTAGCCATAGTTGTCATTCTGATGCACTTTGCAAATGATGAAAATCATTGCATGGTAAGAGTGGAGTCTGTCAGCTGAAGAATCACATGGAAAGAATAGAGCCACCACCTCCCCTCTCACGAGTAGTGGCTAGCCATAAAGTAGCCTGGAGAATACACTTTAGTTCAGAGGCTGTGACCCTGAGACAGGGTGAGCAGTGGGGTTAGGGCTGTGGAGGGGGAATACCTGACTCCTTATTTACAACCACAAGGTGTCCTGGGACTCAGGGAGATAGTCTGGGTATGACTTTATCCTGGGATTTCTCAGGAGAGACTTATGAATCATGGTTGAGACTGGTCTGTGTGCACATATGTATGCTGCGCAGGTCTTAACACTCTCCAATCTTCTTCATTTTATTTTTATTATGCTTTACTTATTTTATTTGTCTTTGCTTATGGTGGTGGTGCAGGACATATCCATGCCATGACACATCAAAGAACAATTGGCAGAAGTTAGTCTTCCCCTTCTATCACGTGGCTTTCAGTTATCAAGCCCAGGTCATCACATTTGGTGGCAATTCCTTTACTGACTGAGCCATCACAAGGGCCCCTTGACACCTATTTTGATGCAATTACTAGCCACAAAAGCCTGGCCCCACCAAGTGGTGGCCTTGGAAGACTAGAGGCTTTTCCTGTGAACGAAGTCAGCCATTTTCATGGATTCCCTTTATAGCTTTTGTATTTTCTCCCTTAATGGCTTGATCTACAAAATAGGAAGAACAGAATCTGTGGTTGTTTTGCCTCAAAAAAAAAAAAAAAAAAAAAAAAAAAAAAAAAAAAAAAAAAAAAAACCTCAAGGCTCATGGCTCATGTCAAGATGAATGAGGTCGTTTGGTTAACTGTGTCTTGCTGGGTGGGGGAAGGATGGTCTGTGAATACTAAGTAGCTCGTGAGCCATGCGTGCTTTCATGGAAACAGAGCTGGGTCATTTAGCTCCCCCTCTGCAGGGAGTTATACAGGAAGGAGCCAGGGAGAAGGACATTGAAAATATTTCTTCATGCCCGGCTCCTGTGGTGGCATGTGGAGTGGCAATGGGGTTTCTGAGAGGCCATCTGCAAGAGACTGTGGGCTCCATACATAATGTCAGCTGAAGACAACATCTTCAGGATGTGTTCATGAGTTTGTTTGTTGGGTAAACAGATTGCAGTGGAGATGGAGTAAGACAGGCTTCCAAAGCTCTAGTGAATGATCGCTGTCATGCTGGAATCAGTAATTTAATCATGGGGTTGTCCTCTCTTGGGTATGCCACCGCGGCTGAACTGGTAAATCATAACCCAGCATCTCACCAAGTCACCCAGTCACAATCCATTTTTCTCAGATATTTTTGGTCAGTGAAAGATTCAGGAAACCAACCTTCCCGTATTCTATGGATCTCTCCCTGGGGCATCATCCCCACTGGCTAGAAAATGTGATCCGAATACAGCCTTCTGTATGAAAGTTCCTGTATTCATTTGTTTTCTCATTGCAGTGACAAACTATCTGACAAAGAACACTTCAAGGGTACAGTCCATCTTGTCAGTCGAGACAGGTGCTCCAGACATTTGGTCACATTTAGGAGCAGAGAGAGATGGATGCCACTTCTCAGCTCACTTCCTGGGCCCCAAGTCTATGGGTTGTTGAAACATCACTTTAAAACAATCTCTCCACCTCAGTTAACACAGACTAGAAGTTTCCCCACAAACCTGCTCGAGTCTGTCTTCTGTGTTATTCTACATCCTGTCCAGTTGGTAGCATGGACCATCACAGTCATTAGGAGCAAAGCTTGAACATGGAGTTTCTGCCTGAACATGGGGTATAGTCCCTTACTGAGAGAGCAGTGTCATTGCTGCAAGGGATGCTGGGAAATGTAGCTGGACTTGGCCCCTAGTCCTTGGAAGGCCAGAAATACGTTTACTTATTTCCATTTTATTAACTCAGCAAGAGGGAAGGCCAAGAAGTAAAAGGCAAATAATTTTCCTTCCTCCATTCCCTTTGAAAAAGTCTGGGCTGCTAAAGCTTTTCCTTAAGAATAGTGAATCTCTAAGAGACACTTGGGTCTGAGGGCTGGGTAGGAGACAGACTTCTGGTCCTTCCTTCTCCACCATCTTTCTAGAATCTTCTTTCTGCTGACTTTATTTATGACTTCTGAAAGCTGTTGGCTGCTGTTGGTTAGCCTGGTTTATGATGAAGAAAAGTCTATAATCAGATGTTTAAATAGTGGGTTATAATATTAGAATGGTGCTATTATTATTATTTTTATCATTATCATTGTTATTTCTGCTGTAACTTAGCATGTCTTTTTTTTTTTTAGATCAGTATCTTTGGGATTTTTGGCAGATCACTTAATTTTAGAACATAGTATTTCTGTTAATATCCTTTATCTTTCTCTCTAAATTGTCCACTTAACAGTATGTAATCTGCTTAAAGTCTGCCATTGCTAGGGGCTTTAATATTCAGAATTTAATCCTTTTTTGTCCTTTGGCCATCTTTCCCCTCATTTCTTTCAAGTCTGTCTTTATTTCTATGGCGTCCTGAAGCTGATCTAAGACCTTGACTACAGCATCACTCCTGCCCAGTGGACCTTGCAGGCCCTAGGAAGGGATGGATTCTGACATTTGCCTTTACACACTGGGCATCCATCATGCTCTGTATTTGCCACATTTCCTGTATGCAGCCTCAGTTTCTATACACACTGTTCAGTTTTTGTTGCTGTTGTTGTTGTTGTCTTGTTTAGTTTTTTTCTTTATTGTTTTTTGTTTAGTAATTTCAGCTGAGTTGTCTGAATCAATTTTGTATATTAGGCAGTTTACCACTACCTGTACTCCAGCTCCAAGGGATTCAACACCCTCTTCTGGCCTCTCTGAGCAACTGTACTCACATACATATGACCTCATAGATCCATATGTCTGTAAATGAAAATAATAAAATAATTGTTAATCCTTTTTGAGAAAGAATTCAGTGTTCAGTTATATATTTGGAAATCTGATGTTTTCAACAGATCTACTGATTAGTATTTACTACTTCTAGGTCCTGGACAGGGTCAGAGGCATTCTGACTAACTTACACATTGTGGAAAACTAGCTAATCCCTTAGATATACAAACTCAGCTGATTTCAACTTTACATTATAGCAACGACTCAGATTTTTACAGCTTAAAAATTGAATATGAAAATATTAGGATTTTATGTATGCCTAAAGAGACCAAACGTTAGTTATGGAGCCAAGCTGTCAACAAAAATGTAAACATACTAAACCCTAGAGTCATGAGAAAGTTGGGATGGCAAGCAAATATATTCCAGAGTCCCTTCAGCACTAACATGTCTCTGTCCCAAATATCTTTTCATTACGTCTATGAG
>JADRCD010236934.1:0-11728 GCA_019843815.1 Montemys delectorum
TAAATGACTAAATGTGTGGTTTCGTCTTAGACTTCACTGAACAACAGTAGGCCATCACAGCTTTAGAAAGTGTGTGTGCACTCGCATGTGCGTGTGGCTATGGTGAAAAGGAAGAGGAGCAGTATGGCGTATTTTGTGGACTCTCTCTTACCTTTATGGATTCTGGAGACCAAACTCAAGTTGTAAGGCCTGTGCAGCAAGTAAGTTTCCCACTGAGCCATCTCGCCAGTCTGATGGCACAACTTTTCCTAATCTACTTTTTAGAAAAAAATAGAAAAATTGTGGCGATGGCTCTGATGTTGATGCTATGCTAGTAGAATTTTAAAATGACTTAAAATTGAGTTAGGGGGACCAGAGACAGCTCAGTAAGTAAGAGTGCTCACTCTTCAAGCAGGAGTACCCGAGTTCAACCCCCAGCATCCACAGACGAAAGCCTTGTGCGGCTATGCACACTTCTATAGCCCCAGAACTGTGGGTGGTGGAGTAGGAGGATTGCCGGGCTAGCTCCAAGTTTAATGCAAGACTGTCTTAAGGAGCTAATGCAACAGCTAATGGAGCTGGGCATATGACATCCCCTCTGGCCTTTCTACATGTGCACACACACACACACACACACACACACACACATACACACATACAACACAATACAAATTAGTTAAAGGTAATCAGGCAAAATACAGAAATGATACAGAAGTGCCTGTATTATTTAATCCTGTGCTTCCAGGTCTAATAATAATATAATATAAGAAAATAATTAGACAAGCAGAGAATGGTTTAATATTAATGCATTGGATTTTTAGCCATGGCAAAACATATGGAAACATCCCAGCTGTTCTTTAATGGGGATTTATTTTTAAAAAAATCTGTTACATGTTCAGATTGTAGAATACCTTTTAGCCATATTATCTAAAGTAGTATCCACACTAGTAAATGACAAAACCAGAAACATGGACAATCACAGTTCCATTCTCTCCCAAGGTTCTCTTATCTCTGCTCGAAAACTAGCCATGTCTTGCCACCATCTCCCCCCAAGCCCTCATTTTGCCTCTTGTCAAGCCCTTGCTAAATCACTACACACTCATTTCAACTCCAGCACTTTCCTCAAATTAATGCTCTCAATATGGGCACGGTCAGCCTCCTTTAACTAATTTGTATTGTGTTGCACGTGTGTGTGTGTGTGTGTGTGTGTGTGTGTGTGTGTGTGTGTGTACATGTAGAAAGGCCAGAGGGGACATCATATGTCCTGCTCCATTAGCTGTTGCATTATCTCTTTAAGACAGAGTCTTGTATTGAACTTAGAGCTAGCCTGGCTACCTTCCTACCCGACCACCCACAAGCAACAACTTTACTGTTCTGCCGATGCCTCAGGAAGCGACCAGCCAGAGAAACTGCTGCCTTCATTGCCGCCTGCCGTTCTGTCTCTAAGCTAAATAACAAATATTTCAGATTTTGGGTTATGGAAGCACTTGACTTCAAACTACAAACTTCTTGAAAAGTTAAAGTAGCACCCACGTATCTGGTGGAACGGCACTGAATATGTGTGCTGATGGGAACGCGGAAATGTGCTCACAGCAGGTCCCATCTAAATGTCCTGGAATGGTGGGCAGCCCTGCTCAGCACTATTTCAAGACACCCCCCCCACAAGCCTGTTAAACATTATTCTTCCAGCCTCAAGTTTCATGCACCCGTTTATCTCTCATTCTTCTTAACCCCCAAGTAATACTTACCTTCGACCCACAGTCCACTGTCACACAAGATCTAGAGTATGTCATCTACCTGAGGACAAGAAGGCAATGTTAGGTGGCTCTGTAGATCAGACAGAGCTGCCTGCCGGGCTGCAGAGATGGTACCAGCATTCTCACCACTTAATCTGAAAACCCAGATATTTTTCCATCTAGAGATGGATGACCCTCAGGCAGCTGTCCAGACAGGCTCATGGCTCTCTGCAGACTGCCTCCTCCTCTGGGGGCGCGGGGACAAGGAAATGAGATCTGCCTAAGAGCACTGCCTCCTTTCTTCCTGGAAACATGCCAGTAGCCAGGGGTGAGAAGCAGAGGGTGGAACCCTCGTGGGCAAAGCTTGCCAGGGCCTGCTACATAGCCAGGTAGTGAGTCCACCTCTGAGCCACCGTGGTTACATTATCTTAAGACTGCTCACAAGTGCTGTTGATAAGGGGTCGGTCTTCAGTACAGTTCTTTATTGGGAGGTAACAGAAACAGCATGAACACTTTTAAAACCAACTCCATGGAATTTACATGAAGACCAAAGCACCTTGCCCTTTGAAATGCACATTAAGTTGACCTGGACCGGTTTGCCTTTTTCTCCCTGTCTTCCCTATCTTCCGGGCTGTCTTCTTGGGGCTCAGGTCGGGATTCAGCAGTGGGGTTCCCCGCTCTGAGGAGGAGGTGAGTAGCGGACCCTGTCCTCCTCTTTTCTTCTGCTTGGTGCAGGCAGTTATTTCTTAGGGCTTCCAGAAAGTCCAGGAAAGATCCAGGAAATCTGGAAAAACAGCAAAGAGAATTACATTTCAGTTCTGCACCGAACAACCCAGATGAATGCTGGGTTTCCCTAAAGTGTCTCAAAGAGTCCCTTTGTCATCTGTGCAGCTCAGCACGTGACAACATCCGAGGCCTGGAAGTGGAGGGCCCACTCTGCTCTATTTACCTCTTCCAACTGTGAGCTGAGTGTCACACGGTTTACCTTCGAGCAAGGCATGAAGACATTTTCTTGGTTATGTTTCTATATAAATAGATGTATTTGTGTAGGTATATCCTGAGGAAACACTTTAACTTAAGATTAGTGACTATTAATAGTAAATATATGTCATTGCTGGTACCTGTGCTGCACATATACTCAGAGAATGAAATTCAGAGAAATATTTCAAATCAAGTGGAGAGATGGTTTAGTGATGGAAATCACTTCCTGCTCTTCTCAAGTTCTGTTCCCAGCACCTCGGCTCCAGAGCAACCTGCATCCCCTTCTGACTTCAGCAGACGCTCAGCAGCAGCTGCTGCTTCTGCAGGCACCTGCACACAAGAGACATACTCTCACAACAGAAGAACGCACATTCCCATAAGCAATAAAAATATTATTGTTGGGTCAGGAGACATAGCTCCACAGTTATGAGTGTTTTCTCCGTTCACAGGGGATTTGACTTCAGTTCTGGGACCTACATGTGGGCACAACCACCTATACTCTCAGTTCCTGGAGACTGATGCCCTCCTCTGGTCTCCTCTGGCACCAGGCATTCATGTGGTAGATGTACATACATGTAGGTAAACATTCCTACACATAAAATAAGAACAAATATAACTTTAAACGTGTTAAAGTAACATGTTAACAGCAATATCTGTATGATGGGTATTGAAAATGATTTTTCCGTTCTTTCTAAATTTGATTTTCTTTTTTACTTTTTCCATGATGACCTAATATTAATTCTGAAGCCAGCAAAGATAAGAACAATACCATTTAGCACACATACATTTCTCAGTAGCCTCTGCAAATGGCAGGAATGTTGCTGCTCCTCTGCCCTCTTTCCAGTTCAAAAATATTCCTGCTGATGATTGAGTCAGAGACTCCCAAGCACTCAGGATCCGAGGCTCACTCCTTGCAAGGCCCTGGTGTTCAGCGGGGAGCTGGCATGTGGGTGGAGGAAAGACAAGGTTAGTGTCTCCTTTGTTTCGCTCTGTCATACTAGCCTTTAGGCCAGATCACATGGCAGGAGGATCTATAGTCCCCAGGGAAACCATCTCCTGAATTTAAAGTCAGAACGGAGAAGAGGGCAAAGGTGATAAGAAGCAGAGCTGAAATTTTTAATAGGAAAAGTCTCTTGGGGCTACAGGGAGAATGAGAGGGAGAATGAGAGGGAGAGAGGGAGGGGAAGGGAGGGGGCGGGGCTGTGTATTTTTAAAGTAGTTTTCAAATCAAATTCATTTTTCTTTCTAGGTATAATAATTGCTTATTTCTTAAGAAAAGAAATTCTAGGATATTTCTGACGAGGCCACACCTATGCCAGCAAGTCATTGTTTACTTAAAGGGCATTGCTTTGTTCAGCTGAGGCTAGTGCATGCTGTATGTTGGCTCTAATCCTGTCCATCCAAAAAAATGCGGACTGAATACTTGGCTCTATCCGGGGTCTAGCATTTAAATCACTAAATTGTGGACTGTAGATGCTGACCGGTGTACATTCAGAAAGGACATATCCAGGATGCTGGCCATAAAGAAATTACTGTGCAAATAAGAATTTCTGGCCTTTAAGCATATAATAAAACACACATAATTAACAGGAGTTAAAGGTCAAATGATGGTGAAACTGGGGGACGGTTTTCTACAGATCTATGATAAAACATCATGAAGTGTTAAGTGTGGGGGTCTCCAGCTCACCACCACCCCCATCATCCTGTCTGTGCCATCTGATAAGTGATTTGTGAGACTGTAATTCAGGAATCTGTGTGAGGAAGAAGCGCAGATGTTCATAGACCATATGTCAGTGCCTCTACTCTGAGTTTTCCACAAGCTGCTCTCTGAAGTGACCCTGTGCCTCTCAGTCTGCCAGGTTGCTTGGCCCCTCGTGTGGAAGTGTGTCCTGATTACCTGCAGTGAAGCAGAAGAGACAGCAACTGGCTCTATGCTCCTGAGATCGTAAAGAAGTCTTACTTCGTGAGTTCTCAAGCCAGCAGTTTAGGACAGTGTTCTACCTCAGCTGCTCCACACTAGCTCCCTCCCCAAAGGTCAGGGTTACTGATAACAAATACTCATTTTTTTCCTACATGTAAGCACTACTATGGTTTGTGGCAACATCCCAAGATGGCTACTCTCTGTGTAGTGATCCAGTTACCTAAGCTACTTTGGTCTTCTTGTTGTTTCTCCAATGTGAATCCTTCTTGGACACGAAAGCAGGAAGTGAGTATTTGGAGATTCAAGTCTACATTTTGTTACTTTGGCTCAGAAGTGACCTGTGTCACTTTCATTTGCAGTCTCTGGACCAGAGCAAATCACATAACCACAGCTGAACTCTTTAAGAATGGAAGAAATGTGACTGAGCCCATGCCACACCTTGGCCCATCGTATCCCGTTTCCTCTCACCTTTCTTTCTTTATCCTGAGGTAGATTTGATTGAATTGGTCTAAGTGGATTCAGCATAGAGCATGTCATTGTCCAAGATAACCATAGCTCATTGATAGTTGACTTGTCCTTCTCTGGTGTTGCTGGTTTCATCTCCCCAGTATAGTACAGTGAGTCTTCCATATTTGCAAGTTACAAGCTTGTCTATTCAATCATCTATGGATAGAGAAACAGAAAGAAAATTCATCTTTACTGAATATGTAAAGATTTTGGGGAAGATCTTTCTTATCTACACAATACAGTATGGTAGCTATTTACAAAGCATTCATGCTGTCTTATGCATGTAGAGTTGATTCAAAATGTACCAGTGGAGATTTTTAGGCTATATTCAAACTCCATGCCTTTTTATATCATGGACTGCAACATTCATAAATTCTGATATCCAGGGTATATCCTGGAACCATTTACCACAAACACCAAGGAATCACTTCATGCATAGCAACAACATTTTTTAAAATATTCATTTTACTTTTAATTATGTGTGTCCATATGCAGGTATGTGCACATGAGTGCAGATGTCCACAGATGCCAGGAAAGGGCACTGTCCTGGGACTGGAGTTACAGGAGGTTGGGTTGTCAACCTCTGGATGTGGGTGCTGGGAACTAAGAACTAACTTAGGCCTTCTGGAAGAGTAGTAAGTGTCCTAATGACTGAAATCTTAAAACACCAGCTGAGACTTTTTTTGTGGGTTGTTTGTTTGTTTGTTTTTTTTTTTTTTTGGTGTGTGTTTACAACATTATGTGAATGTATGCACATGTGCATCCATATGCGTGTGGTAGAGGCCAGAGCTCAACTTTGGGCATCATCCTCAGTTATTTTACACCTATTTTTTTTTCTTTTGAGACAGGGTCTCTTACTGAACCTGGAGCTTATCAATTAGCTAGACAATTAGTTGTCAATGAATTCCAGAAACCTACCTGTGCCTGCCCTTCAGTGCTAAAGTTGTAGAGTAGAGATACAACTGTGTTTTTAATGTGGGTCCTGTGGCTCCAAACTCAGGTCATCATGCTTGCATGGCAGGCCCTTGTTTGCTTTGTTTGTTTGTTTGTTTTAATGTCAGTGCATGAAGCCAAGCTTTGTTGATTTTTCCATCTTATATATCCATTATATACAATCTGCACCATTTCCTGATGATGATAGTCAAGATCAAGATCATCAATAAGTGTGCCATATATAAATATCATCTCTTCACTCAACAGTTATATAATCATTACCATATGCCAGGCTGGGAGTAAGGGGAGTGATAGGAAGGGCCTCCAAAGGCTCATATATTTGAATGCTTGGTCATTAGGGAGTGGCAGTACATGACAGGATTTAGGAGGTGTGGCTTAATGAAGGAAGTATGTCACTGGAGGTGAGCTTTGGAGTTTCAATGTTCAAGCCAGGCCCAGTGTTTCTCTCTTCTTGCTGCCTGCAGACCCAGTGTAGAACTCTCAAGCTCCTTCTCCAGCACCATGTCCTCCTGCACAGCACCACCACCATGCTTCCTGCCATGATGAGCATAGACTGAACCTCTGAAACAGTAAGCCAGCCCCAACAAAATACTTTCCTTTATGAGAGTGCTCATGGTCTTGAGTCTCTTTGAAGCAACGGAACGCCGACTAAAACAGTCTAGTAGGAAGACTGTAAATTGGTTCTCCCTGAACCTCATCTTGTGGTGATGCTCAGAGAGGTGGGAAAGGAATAACTAATCTAAATTGGAAAGTCACCAAGGGACAATGACATTTGAATTAAATAACCAAGCCTAGAAGAATGAGGAGGGAGGCAAAGAACTTAAAGTGCATCATCACTTCCTGCAGTGGAACACTGAGGATAGCAACATGGGCAGAGCAAGTGGGTGGGGTCTGCCATCAAGTTCCTCCTGATGTACTCCAAACAAAACCTTAAAGGCCAGCTTTCAGTATGACCTGGAATTCGGGAATCAGAATCATCACGAGATCTTGTTGCCATACTTCCTCCCATAAATGGGGATGGCTTCCATGAAGCTTAGAACTCAGAACCTTAAATGAGCTACAAAGAGCTAGCTCACTTCCTTTCTCTGAACAGGAGCCAGCTGGCAACGTAGCCAGCAAGTAAGCATAACTTGCAGGGTCACCCTGATACTCAACAGTACTTCTGTCTGTGTCCAGACGGCCCTTGGCACAGTCACGTCAACCTGGCCACCTCGCCTCGCATGCCCAGTTCGTCGTACCTGGAGACAGGAACTCCGAGTTCGATGCCTATGATACCTCAGACTCTTCCCCTCTGCATTCTGCTGGACTGCAGAACCCTGAGGATCTCCAGTCTCCGCAGCCTGGGTTTTCAAGGCTTGGCAAGAGCGTGGAATTGAATATGTGGCAGATGTAAGGAGGGTCAAGGGGCTCTCATCCTTTTGCTGATTTGCAGTTTCTCTTGACAGTTTTACTCTGCCCAGCATCTCTGATAAGTTCCCGCTCCATCACATCACAAGGTCTGAGGGGTTTCTCTTTGAGCATTTGATCAACTTCAGTAAAGTCACACATTTCAGAAGCCCAAGAGCCAGTTTCCAAAACAGGCAGGGTAGAATGGTATTCGTGGCAGGTGATGAGATAGGCCACCCGTGGAAAATTTCGTCTCTATAGGTGACAGACCATGATAGGTGCCACAGACTCCCAATGTAAACAAGCATCTCTGTGGTTAGAATTCAGCTCACTAAGGGTCAGAGAGCAGAATCATTTTTGACCACTCTCTGAGGAATAGATATGCCCATTACTGATCCAAGCGGCTCGGGGCACTATAGTAAAAATGTTATGCCACCTAGCAACAATAGCTGTGCCCCTGAGATGAATTGTTTGGGGAACAGGCCATATCAGAGTGACTTTTAAATAGCTCATTTCTTTCAGCCTCCTGCTTTTCATCTGGGTGGACTTCCCAGCTTAAATGCCACTCTCTGTCCCTTAAGGGGGTATAAGTTTAGGCTCTGTATGTCTGGGAAAGCACACTACCATCCTATGCTTGGAGGACACACCAGTTTTCCATGAGGGAAATGACTGTATATTTGTATACAGTAACTCAGCATCAAGAAAAAAATGGGGTCTTGCCAGCCACTATCTTTAGAAGCAACTCCTCAGTGCTTTCCTGACATGGCAGGCAACAGCTGCAGCAGGAAACTAAGCTCCTATAGTATATTGGTCATGTACTTGTGTTACACAGTTAAAGTGTGGAAAACCTCAGAATGCCAAAGATGAGTTGTCCTTTGCGTTTTCTCAGGCAAGGAATACTTCTAGCCCTTGTTAATGAAGATCCTCAGCAATACCCACCTCCTACAGTATGGAGCTAATGGCCATTACCTTGCATGGCAAAAGGAACTGGGTAGTAGACTTGAGTGTTACTAGAGTCTAGGCTATGTATTCTCTAAAAAAGTCATGCTTGGCTACTTGTCCTCAATAAGCCAATTAAACAATACCAGTGATTTATTCAATGTAGCCACATCAGGAAGAAGAACAAGGAAGATGGGCTAGTCCATTTTCAGAGACCTGAGTATGAGAATTTAGCTTTCAATAGGGGGTGAGTGAATCTATTAGTGAGCTGTTCTGGTGACCATGTGGTCTTGCCCAACATCACTGTCTCACTTTCAATCTCTCTGGCAAGTCGATCTGATAAGTTGTAAGTCTCTTTCCCCATGAAACAAGTTTCCCTTTGGGCTATGACAAGGCCCTAGCTTTTTCCTCTGTCACCATGAGATTCCTGGGGAAATTCCAATATCTTACACGCCATTGTTTCAATAACAGAAATAGCCTAATGACTACCATGTAGTGGCGTACAACTACCAACGCATAGCCTGATGCAGCAGACATGCTTTCCTGTAATCCTTTCACATGGAAGACAGAAGCAGGAGCACTTTACAAGTTCCATGTCAGCCTGGTCTACATGGTGAGGTCCAGACCAGCCAGGACTATCGAAAGAGACCCTGTCAATCAACAACAACAACAACAACAACAACAACAACAATAACAACAACAACAACCACAACCACAAAAACACTGAATCATTTCTCCTACAATCTGGAGGCCAAGAATCATGAGATCATTTTCACTATATTAAAGTCTAAATATCAGCTAGACTCAGTGACTTGTACCTGTGGTCCTGGCAAGAGATAAGTGGGTTGCTAGAACAAAAGTTCCGTATCATCCTGGATAGGTTATCAAGTCCCCACCTAAATGCAAAGGCTATAGGAAAAAAAGAGTTCTGTACTTCATCTGTTGCTTAGTCAACAGTTTTAGAGAGTGAACACATTATTCTGTGCCTTTAGCCTATGCTCAAGATGAAGCATGAGCTAGGTAGGGACAGCCTTCTCACTTTAAATAGATAGTAGTTTCATTTTTTTTTCTTAAAAATGGGAAATGAATACAAAGTATTCTTCAGATTTACCCTATTGAGTGAGTTCGGTCTATGTGGCTTCCTCAGAACAAGCTTTTAAAAGATGCGAGAAGGCAAAGGGGGCTTCCTGAAATGGACGCTCTCTCCTTGCATGAAAGAAGAGAGCTCCAGCAGAGCCACTCCTGGAGCTTGTGGCCAATCTGGATGGCCTAAGCCAGCAATCCCTTGGGTCACTGCAATGAACTTGCTGAGTGTAATTCAGGAGCCTCTTGGGAGGAGTCCTGGGAGTGTCACCCTCTCGCACCATCATCCCTTGTCTGAACAGGATGTCCCTTTTATATACACATTCCTTAGACTCCTGCTTTTGGTGACATTCTTCCCTTCAGAACTGTCCTGGGTGCTCACTTAGCCTTCAGTGTGTCTGTGTAAACATTCTGGGAGTGGGACACACAGAGTGCTTTGCCGTGGCCCCACAAACCCCAGAAAGCTTCTTGGAACCTCATTCTTGGACTGGACACGCTTGGTTTTTTTTTTTTTTTTTTTTTTTTTGGTTACATAGGAGGAGAATTTGCTAAGTTATCACCGAAAGCTTAGGGTCAGAGAGCAGAAATGCAGCACAGACAGGGAAGTCGTCTCTTTACATCCTTACAGTGCCTACCAAAATTCCAATAGCTCTGGTCTAAAATGAGCCACGCACTGGGAGGCTTTGGTTCCCTGTTTCAGGTTGCCCATTTCAGTAGCAGAGTTGGGCTCCTCACCCAGGCAGGATTGATTCCAAGGCTCTTGTTTCTCAAGACATAATCTGAAGGCAACACAGGCTCCTGAACAAAATGTTCTGGGCATTTCTGTCTCACCCCAGAGACAGAGAAACCCATACAAGACACTATTCTCAAGTGACCGGCAAAATTGGACCCCGTTTAAAGGGTGGGGTCTTTCTTTTAAATTAAGTTCTCAGCTCATTCTAGAAAGAAGAAAAAACCTTGGCCCCTGGCTGTGTGATCTCTTGGGAAGGTGCCTGGCGGCATTCATATGGCATTGTTCCTTGCATGGCTCTTCCCCAGAGACATGCCATCTCTGGGCGGCTGCGGAAAGTCTCACCCCTGTTTCCCTTCTTTCTGTATCCAGCGACTGCCCAGCTCCTCCTCCCCCTCCTCTTGTCCAAGAATATATCAAAACTTGGTCAGCAGTGGCTGGGAGAAGGAAGAAGGCCCAGAAAGCCTGAGTTGAGTTTATGAAAGTTTTCCACTAAAGTCAGCAACAGCTTAAATTCAAACCAGGCCCGAGCCGTTCAATCTCCATATGAGTTGTTCATCAAAGGACCAAAGAAAGGAAATCTGAGCCTGGAGCAGAGTCTGGCTTAAAAGCTTCCAAGTGATTCCTTCTGGTAAGAAAACTATTTCCTATGTCTGCACACACTCAGGAAAACGGCCTGCTTGGCTCTCAATTCAGGTTGTTCTTTTAGCCAGTTTTTTTTTAATCATTAAGTATGGAAATATCTGCTGTGCATTACCCATGCATGCCTGCACACACGTACAAGCACACATGCTCAGTGTATGTATCTGCGCCTGAACAGTGTAAGACTTAAATGCTGTGTCTGGCTAGTTAAAAGTGGGTTTAGTAAGACGAACTAGGGTTAGGGGTTAGGAGGTGGGGTAGGCCAGTGGTAAAGCACTTGGCTAACAGCCACAAAACCCTGCTCTAACACCAGTTCCAAATAGATAATGAATGAACGAATGAATGAATGCATGAGGTCTGTTGGGTTCTCATCATAGCTGGCAATGCAACCAACCTATGCTTGTGCACACTGAAATCAAAAGAAGACAAACTGTGTGCCCGGGTGTTCTCTCACAGACTCAGGGCAGAAGCTTCAGGGAGCTCTGGCTGTCTGGACAGACCCGCATTGAGGACTAGCAAGGACAAGTCACCATCACCACGAGAGGAAGGCATCTCAGTGGCTGCCTGACCTGACTGTGGCAGGCTGCCTCTCTCTGCACTTTCCTCAGACAAGTTTTCAGTCTTCCTTGAAGTCCTGCAGGAGGGGTATTTGCCCACCTACTATTTAGCTCTCCTGCCTATGTGTTCCACGGAACCCCACCCCTGTTGTGGCCAGGTAAGCAGAGACATTCCAGGCCGTTTTCTAAGCATGTGCCTCAACATTCTTTTCTCTGTAGATCTTTGTCTCTCCCCATTTTTTTCCACTTTCAAATTGCGAGCGTGTTCTCTCTCTCTCTCTCTCTCTCTCTCTCTCTCTCTCTCTCTCTCTCT
>JADRCD010236935.1:12690-37651 GCA_019843815.1 Montemys delectorum
ATCCGGAAATTTGACAGGCAAGGACGAGGGCAGATCGCATTTGATGATTTCATCCAGGGCTGCATCGTCCTGCAGAGGTTGACAGACATATTCAGACGCTATGACACAGATCAGGATGGCTGGATTCAGGTGTCTTATGAGCAGTATCTCTCCATGGTCTTCAGCATTGTACAACCCAGGCCTTGCGAACAGCAAGCACAGCATGCAAAAGACTGAAGATGCCAAATCCCTGACCTGTGATAGAACAGGGCACAGCTGCAGTGAGACGCTGTCCTTCCCGTTTGACTGTGTAGTTAATACTGGGGCCCTGGCTGTACGTATGTGAATAAGCTGGTCAGTGATTCTGTAGTGGCAATATAGCTACACTGTTTTAATATAAACCTTGGGTTTGCTGACTACTTGTGCCATGAGACCTAATAATGGTTCAGCATTCTGCTCTCAACTATCATGTTCTTTTCTAGATGCCTCTAATTCTGTAGTTGCAATGCTTTTATTAGCTAATAGAATTTTAAAATAATATGGAACTTGCACAGGCTTTTCATGTGCCTTACTTTTTTAAAAAAAATTGAATATGTAAAATAAGCAATAAAATATGGTTACCTAAAAAAAAAAAAAAAAAAAAAGAATAAGTGCTCAAGAACTTCTTTCCCCTCTGTGATGGAGTGCTGAGTGGATTGATGCTGTGTAGGTTTTGTGCGGACAAGCAGCTGCCATGAGCTGATGAGGACAGAGGTCCTGCCGTGTCCATAAGATACTGTTTTGCTCTGATTCTCCACACCTTGACCTCTGGTTCTTATCTAGCACCTGTTCTACAATGGTCCTTGAGCCTTAGAGAGGGGAATCATATATAGATGTCCCGTTACTCACTGCCCTTTAACCGACGGTGAGCTTCTGCAGTAACTACATCTGTTACACACAGAGTTATCTGGTGAGGTGTGAGAGTGGCAGGTAGAGATATGAACTTAGTGAGAAGTTTGTACGGCATTCATCTACAGAATAAAAGTAGCAGGCTCCCCATGGGGCTTGTGGGCTCCCCAACCATAGGGTTTGGGCCAGACTTTCAGAACTATCTGGTGAGCAGATGAACTCATGAGTGAATGTGTATTGTTGACCGTGAGCATGGCCAAGTCAAGGTCCCCATTGTCCCAGATCCAAGAGAATGATGAAGGTTCCCCAGGTCATGTTTGGGGAATGACAAAGCCTTCCTCTGATCTCTGTGTGGATTTTGACAGTGCCCAGAAAGCATAGATTGCACCTCCCTCTTCCCAGATGAATACAGCTGGAGACTGCTTCATTAGAGAAACCCATCACCAAGACTACCTAACCCCTCCTCCTCATGCTGTGCATAATAAATGCAATGAGTTTCTGGATTGCATAGTAGCTACCCTACATCAGAGTGAGTGCAGCCCACCAGTCCCAGTTTCACTCTATGTGTATCTGTTGTTTCTTTAGTTCTGGCATTTCTTCCTTCCTCAAGTGCACTAGTCAAGTTTCCAGGACCAAGCCATGCTGGACATGACGGTACCAGGTATGTGTTTCCTACAAAGAACTTACAAAAACCTCTCTTATCTGAGCTGTTTTACACAATTGGCACTAATCCCACACCAATACTTGAATCATTCTTGGATAATGCTGTCAAGTCAATATTTATGTTTCTCTGAAAATAACTATAAATATATTGATATTTTTAAAAAAGAAAAGAAACTGCCTCTCACCCAGCCTTGCACAAACATTGCAGGGTTCTTGAACTTGTATTGTTTTTTTGAACTGTGGATGTCCCAGCTGAAGCGATCTGAGCACACAGTCATGCTGCAAGTGGGTGCTCAGTGAAGGCCAGACCTGGTTAGACTGGAAATAAAGAAGGACCTGAACTTTGAGGGACCTCAGGCTGTCTAGACTTTTCACAACCTTAACCTTCAGTTCTCAGGAAAATATTTGGCTTTTAATATTTCACAATAACTTATTTCATGTCTTTCCTCCACAACCCATTTAATATGGCCAGACTTAAAGAGATCAAGAGTGTTCCTTCATAGCCATCCATGCAAAACCCAAAGGACAGCCCTCATGCAACTGGACAGCCAGGGAGCTTAGTAAATCTTCCACAGACAACAAAATCCACTCTGTAACTGTCTACATACAGCAGAAGAGGCGCTCACAACAAGCATTCACCAATCCACAGACTGTGTGTCTTCAGCAGATGTGGAAAATTCCAGCACTCAACCCTATTCATAAGTGACCATGGCAGCTACACAGAGGCTGCTCCTCCAGCTTACCCTCGAGATGGAATTAGGATTCTCATATGCAGTCCACCTCACACATTCTTCTTTGCTTTCTTATCACAACGGTGGATGAACTTCCAGCCTCTAACCCAGCTCCCCGCCTGCCCTCAGCACCTGTCCTGTCATAAGAAAGAATCACCCAAGAACAAACTCAGCAAGAGGCACTGTGCAGGAAAGGCAGGAGCCAAGACAGAAAAGTCTTCCCTCTGGAGGTGACCAGCTCCACAGATGTCCTGGGCTTCAGAACCCCACAGTGCCTGTCAAAGGGCTGGTTCTGCCGTGGAGCCTCCTCCATGCTCTTGGCAATGGACCATTTTGCTGTTATTCCTCCTCATTCTCTTCTGGTGCCTAGCCCAGAGTTGGCTTGTCTTTCACCCAGAGATAAACTACAAGTACCGAGAAGGCCAGACGTTAGACATCTGAATAGAGGATTGACAAAGAAGGAAAGATGATGCTCAGAAATGGCCTTCTGCTTCTCCATCATAGCTCGTTTGACCAGGCAACAGGGTGTATGTGGATTCCTCGGGTCCTGGGCTGAAAAGAATTGGATGCTTAATTCTGTTATTCTCTCCCATTTCATCTTTGCACTTCGTTGACACTATTCCAGGTCTCTTTATTCTCATGATTGGCCCCAAAGTTACTGTTTCCCCTAAAAGGCAGCATAATTGAAGGTGGTGTTACTAGAATCTCCTTCTAAGCCATTCACAAGAGGCTCGAGGAGGATTTTTATTTGAAATGGAAAGAAGTGCATGTGTGGGTCTGTGTGCTGGGGACAGGAATTTTGTGTCTGTTTCTGATTCTTGTGTTCCCATCAAGGCATTAGACTGCTTGAGCTCTCCTGTCAGCTTCTACTGCATCCAAACATTAGAGAGACATTGCAATTTGCCTCTTAGGAGACAAAGCCTGAAGACAACATGATAAAGAACACTATTGTGGTTTTTGGTCTGTATCCATTTGGGAGTCATCCAGAAGAGGCAGTGAGAGACAGAAATGTTCACTTTGGCCACTGGAGAGGTCAATCCAGCCCGGCATCAACCCAGGTTTGGTCCCAGTAAGCTGCTCAGCAGCTTTTGAAATGCAAAAATGTGTGCATTCTTTACTGAATAATACATAGAGGCAAACAACTCCCCAAACACAGTAGGAAGGGAGGTGGCTGGGACTGGAGTGTGAGACACTCCACTAAAGACAAACCAGAGCGCAGTGCCAACAGTGACAGCTGCCTCCCAAGCCAGGGAAACTAAAGCACACTTCAGAGATACAGGAGAGCACGATTTCTTATCATCTGAGAACAATTCCTTTCTTACCCAAGAATGTAAATGGAGACAGGCACTGCCTCCTGTGTGTTCAGCACACCAATCAGAAAACCAAGCAGAGAGGTGACATGAGGAGGTGCCATGGCACTTTATAAATGTGCCTGCATCCTAAAGGGCCTGGGGGGGGGTACATAATGGATGCTTGTGAGCCTCATTTCCTCTCAGCCTAGTAGGTGAGGTCCATGAAGCCAAAAGCCAGAAGTACAAGATAGAATGGACATTTTCTTTCTGTTCTCAGACCCCCTCGACAAACAGCTGTGTCTTGGGAAAATGAGATGATTTCAGGTTGGAAAGTGGCACCCCTGCCCCTTGGGCAGAGTACAGGAGGTAAGCGGTTGACAGATTGGTGGGTGTGAGTATCTGAACCCAAAGCACTAGCTCTGACAGCATACAGACCCTTGAACCAGCTGCTGGGAAAGGTTGCTGCAGTGCCAGCAGACAGTCTGTCTTAAGCCCAGCAACAGCCATCATTGGTGGAAGGTTTCTGTTGAATGCGTTAATTCTTAAACACATAATGTAACCTAAAATATGTGCTGCCAGGCCGCCTGTTTAGGACTTACATCTACTGCCTTCTAGAATATTATCTCTATTCATTTCTATTGGGGAGGGGTCGGAGACCCCCCACACACACACAACCACCACCGTTCCCTATGGCAGTGAGAATAGAAAAACTGAAGGTTGACATTGTGCAAATATTCTCACACCAGAAAAGTGGCGTCCCATGCATTTCTTTCTTACCCTAGAGGTTAAATCCAGAATGACTAAGCCATATCCTTGGCCCTTCGTTTTAATTGATTCTATTAGTTTTCTAATTTGACATGGGATGGTGTTAAATTTGCAATCCTCCTGCATCAGCCTCTTGGGTAGCTAGGATGTCAGGCATACTCCACTGCACCTGCCTTCCACCAGATTAAATTTATAACGGTTGCAGTACTTTACAGAGGAGTATAAAACATTGAACTGTGTTAGGCCATTTTAAAGATTATCAGAGAAATCTGTTGCCCTTCCCCAAGGAACTGAGTCCTCTCACGCCTGGACATTAGGCTTGGCCATAGACTGTACACAGGAATGGCATGCCATGAGTCTGGCTGCCAGACTTTACTCTCTTCTCTCTGACAGGAGACCTTGCCCAGCAGAGGCTTCATAAACTGGAGTCCCTAGAATGAAGATGGTGTGGCTCACTGGATGTTTGTTTTACTTTTTCAGTTTGGTTTGTCATCCTGACAGTGATTTCCTAAGCTCTATCCTTGTAATGTAATCATGCACAGCCCATGAGAATTAATTTATAACGTCTTCCCCATGCGCAGGCTAAGGGAACATATTCACGCCTACCTTCCATCTATCAAGTGACAATGCTAATTTTCTCCTTCCAGCTTCTTATGTCAATTCCTTCACTACCTGCCTGGCCCTTCTTGATGCTGAGCCTCTCAGAGGAACCAACTTGAGGAACTACAGGAGTAGAATCCAGCAAAACTGATTCTGCTTTGATCTTTTTTAGTAGCAAGATGTTTAATAGAGGAGTTCACGCTGCTGCAAGGTCAAGAGGACTCAAGTCAGGAGGGCTGAGTCTAAGAAATCTCAGGTCATGGGACTCTCTCAGCTTCTGCAACACAAAGACTCGGCCCTCGGGCGACCTGTGCTGCAGTTGAGATGTTACACTTGGAGTTCATCTCTTAACTCTTAGCTGTCTCCAGTCTGAAAGTGGAAGAGACAGTAAACCTCAGTTTCTCAAACTGTGGGTAACAACCTACATATAGAATTTGTCACCGAAGAGGGTGAGGTGCAAAAAGGCTGGGCAACAGCAAAACTCTCCGAATTTGCAAAACCCAAAACTTGATTCAAGAGCAAATGAATACTGTGTGCTACTGCAGCACTCACCCGTGTTGCCCTGTGTAAAGTGGGCAGAACAGAATCTTCTCCCAAGTTTGCCGCAGAGTCCACCCTCAAAGATTATAGATCTTCCCTAGACTTCATTTCTCCTAACACCAGAAACAGAGGGGCTACATGAGTTCTGTGGCTTTGAAACTTGCCGCTGTGCAGACACTTCTTAACTAAAAGACCAGAGGAGCAGCTCGCCTGCAGCATGGAGGGAGCCAACCCGTGTCATTGCAGCTCCTGGGTCTATGAGGCCCAGCTCAAGACCTGAAACTGTCTGTAAACTATCCCCTTCACCCCGAACATCACATGATTCTAATCGTTTTTCAAGCTTTGACTCTGCTCGAGAGAATGTCAAATGCTCATCTTTTAAGAAAGAAAAGAGAACTTGGTGCTCTGGGGACAATTAACGGTTGCAGGCACGCCTAAGGGAAAAGTGACAGGATCTGTTAAAAGTGAGGCAGCTTCAACATTTCGAGAGCATTCTAATCTTTGACTTAAAACTTACTTTCCAAATGACTTCATGCTTCAATATGTCTTTCCTCAAATGGTACTCTGCTAGTTGGAATAATGCCGCAGAAGAATGCCCACAAGCACAGTAAAAAGAAAAGCGAACAGGTGTTTCCATGGGGACAGCAATTAGACTTAACCAGAACCTGTTGATATCGTCATAGGGGGACATAAAACCAATTTTATTTCCAAAGAGGGAGAGAATATCACAGCACCCACCAGACCTGGCTCCGTTAAGTAGAAGGCCAGCCATGGTTAGGGACCATTTGGCATAATGTAAGATGCAGTTAGTGCAAGAAAGCAGACAGAACAAAATGCATTACTGCTACAACTTTCTTTACAACCACCTTGTTGCCTGGGTTCCAGCTGAGCTCCCATGATTTCCTTTACACAATATAATGGCTTTATTATTTAGGTTACTATCAAGGCCAGACCATGAAACCTGAACAAAATGAGATGACAGTAAGTAGGTCAGGAGTGCCTACAGTTTTGGCATGCCCTACCTGAAGCTTTGAAATCTTACTTGAGGTTATTATTTCTGTGATGAAACCTCATGACCAAAAGAAACTTGGAGAGAAACAAGTTTATTTATCTCACATATCCCAAATTATAGTTCATCAAGGAAAGCCAAAGCAGGAATTCAAACTGGGCAGGAACCCAGAGGCAGGGGCTGATGCAGAGGCCATGGAGGGGAGCTGCTTACTGACTTGCTCCCCATGACTCACTCAGACTTCTTTCTTGTAAAACACAGGACCACCAGCCCAGCATGATTCCACCCACAATGGGGTGACCCTCCTCCATCAATCACTAATTAATATATAATAAAATATATAATATATAAAATAATCTTATACATACATACATATATATTTATACACTTGGATAGTATAAGCTTCAGAACTTGGGTTCTGATTCTTGCCAACAATGGCCCTCATGTGATGATGAACTTTAGGGTGTACATAAAGGGGGCTCCTTATCCTGGAATGTCCTAGTGCAGATACAAATATCCCTTTGGCATAGAGTTTTGCCCATAGTATAAAAACACTTGTATATAAACACGGCTACAAGTCCTATAAACACTGCTCTCCTCCTGCCCTTTCTCTGACACAGTCCGTGTGTCCGTGTCTCATAAACAGTCATTAGTTATCGTTGCTCTGATGACAAATTTAATAACAATACCTGAAGCAGAGAGAATAAAATGTATTGCCTTGGAAGATAATTATATGCTCATCTCTCTCCTCCTGCTCTAAGATCTGCACTCTGTTTATGCTTGAAAGACTTTCAGTTGACCACTGAAAAGGCTGCTGAAATCATTGAGTTTCCAAACCTAAGTTGGTCTATATTTGTGGAGGGCTGGTAATCAGATACTACTAATGATCATGGTGAGTGAAGACTAACCACAAGTTGTCTAAGTCTCTACTCCTTTTCTGGTGGAATATTGTATTGGTAAAACACAAGGTTTTTAAACAAAATCCTACTGAGCAATGCTTGATGAAATAAGACCCCAACTCAGACTTTCTATAATCTCAGTTTGTGGTCCTCAAGGGAGAGAAACCCCAGTTCAGGTCCAAGAAGCTCAAAGATTTCCCTCAGCAAGACTTTTAATTATCAAAAGAAGGTAGGAAAAGTAAGACTTTGACCCAGAGGCATTGTTGTGGTTAGAATGTGTCCTTTCCTAGTCTGGCGTTGTCAATGTTGATACTGAGAAGTGAGACCTGTAAGAGGTGATTGGGCCAGAAAGTCTCCTTTGAAGTTAAAGGGATCAAACTCCATATATAAAAAGGTGGTTTGTCCTAGTTCATCGTTCTGCCCTAAGGCCCTCACTAGACTTTGCTCTTGGATTTCCAGCCTCCAGAACTGTGAGAAATACCCTCTGTTACTGACACATTGCCCAGCCTC
Source organism: Montemys delectorum (assembly GCA_019843815.1). Classification (NCBI taxonomy): domain Eukaryota; kingdom Metazoa; phylum Chordata; class Mammalia; order Rodentia; family Muridae; genus Montemys; species Montemys delectorum. Next base: position 20,567 of record JADRCD010236935.1, read on the forward strand.
AGATCTTCTGTCAAAGTATAGACTTACAGGATTCCTGTTCCAAAGCAATACTCACAGATGAGTTCAGAGACTAGAACCCGTTCCCTAAGACCTTGCTTACTCCTGACCTCTGCATGGTCCTGCTTGAACTTAGCTCAGTTTCAGTGTACTGAATTATTTTATTTGTTTGAATGATTGAGACAAGTTATTAACATCCTCTATACATTGTAGCCCTTTAGGTTACAGGGTGAGAAGCACTGATCAGGTCTAAACTCTTCATTCTATGTGAGACTAAAAGACTGTGACTACCAACAAAAACCCGTTTCCCAGGTAGCCAGTGTCCTTCTCTTCCAAGGCACACATGTGGGCAAGCACAGATATTCCCAGAACTGACATCTCTGTTCTGCTCTTTTCCCATAGCCTCTCTGTCTCTGTCTCTCTATCTCCCTCCCTCCCTCTTTCCCCTCCTCTCTCTCTCTCTCTCTCGTGTGTGTGTGTGTTTACTCTACATAACAAAGGAACACCCCATTGAGGTATATTGTCTCTCCTTCCTAAACAGTCAATCAGTCAATTCACAGAACTAGACATTGCTTCCCACCAGGAATGAGACTCAAGAGCTACATTGTAACAATTCACCCACACATTACTCCCCCAATGCCTACTGTTCTGGGAACTGTGTTGGGTGCTGCAGACACAAAGATGAACCCTGTCTTCCAGCTGCTTATGTAGTGGTATGAGATGCAGATCTGCAGCAGAGAGTTCTGGGAAGTGATAGAAGGTGTTAAAAGAAACAAATGTCTACCTGAGACCATCAGAGAGCGGAAAGCAATGATCTTATGAACGCCTCTGAATAGTCACCAATGGACCCTGTTCCTTTTTCTCTAAAGACAGAAGTAGCTCAGATTTCAATTGTCCACGTTACTCAGTCGCAGCACAGATTCCATAGATGGAACTAAGGGGAAAAAAAGCCAACTCTGTGTTTTAGCACATGTCGTGTGAATATTCACATCCCACACCCAACAGCAGCTTGCCTAATTGTGTTTTCTCAAAGCAAATGCCAACATTGGTTTTATCCCCTGAGCACACGCCAGCTGTGTAGTAGGAGGAAGCCAGTTCAGCATTAAAAATTGACCGCAAATAGTTAGAGGGCAGAAGAGCCACAAGCCACAGGCAGATAACATGGAGGAATGTAGCATTATTTATAACCAGGGGTCAGTTGTCCCAACCCTGCCTGGCTCCCATCCCTGCTGAGGCTGTGGTCCTGTTACAAGTCTTGAATGTATTAGTAGGAGCATAAACAAGGTCATGTGGAATCTGGAGGATGTTAATGAGACCTGTAAAATTTACATCATTCAGAATTCAGTTGTTAGATCATTTTCAAGTGAGTAAAACCCAAAATTTGCTTTTTGCTTTGCAATTCATCTTCTCACCAGCAACTGCCCACTGTAAAGAATCTCTGGGACCCATAAAGGGATGGGACTTTACCGTGTGTTTCATGGAATAACTGAATAGTAGTAACCTGCTGTTTATTTTCACCATAGAAGCTCTGATGAATAAAACGGAAGACGGAGCCATTTTCATCCCCTAAAACAAATCTTTACTGGAGAGGCAGAAAAAAGGAGAAAGAAACTAAAATGTCAGTTACTGACACGTCATTCACCCGCTGCTCAGTAAATAAACATAACGTCTATTAGTTGTCATGGAAACACTCAGCCTGACTCTGAGCCTCAAAGCTCAACAATAAAGAAACCCTGATATTTGAAGCTCAACACAAACAACTCCTTTGGCATTTCTCATGAGCTCACAAGCTAGCATTTTCCCGACGGCTTCCTTCCTGGGACATGAATGCATTTGCTTCGGAGAAAGAGACATGTATCTTAGAAACCCATCAAAAACATTTGAATGCAGTACCTTGGCCATCTCTGCTCTTGCCGCTCCTCCCCCCACCTCTCTCTTAACCTCTCTGCCTGAGAGGAATTTAAATGACTTGTTTAGTCACTGCACATTGTGCTTCCTGTGCTCTGTTCTGCATAAAAGGGATTGATTGAAGCATTTATAGCAACCGCGTGGGCAGGAGGGACCAGGTTTTCTGCTCAGCATGGAACGCTCTTAGATACATAATAAGCAGCCACAATACAGGCAGTAGATGAGCATGCTGCCATTGTCTCTTCTTCAGGAAAGAATTTTTCCTTCGTGCAGACTTTATGTGCAGTCCCAACGCTCAATAAGAGAGCGGTGGCTCAGATGTGTGAACAGATAAAGTATGCTTAAGCCTCCATCCCCCAAGGTCTCAGAAATACCGCTCAAAAAACTCAGATGATGTCCCTAGACAATTTTTTTTCTTAATCCACGGAATTTCTAGCACATCACAAAGCAGGAATGGATGAGCTTCAAGGTTTCAGCTTAGCATCACTGAAGTGTAAGGGTCCCCATTGTTACTAATCAACTAGGAGCAAGCTCCGCCTCGCATCTGAAAGCAAATGTCGCTCAAATATTCAGCATTTGTAAAGCCCAGTAGAGCTGACAAGCTGGGCATAAATCAAAGCGATTTAAATTCCAGATTTCCTGGCATTTTTCTAATGATACCACACACACATATATCCCTAACATCACACTGACCCCTACCAGAGCTGAGACCCTGAGTAGATTGTAGCAGCTGCAGCTCCAAGTATCAGACAGAAATAGCAGTGTCTGCCTCCCTCTAGGCCTCAGAGCAATCCCTTCTGAACACTTTAAGAGGTTCCATTAAGTCTCCTGAAATGGACTGAGGGCAGATTTTATTTATCCCAATATTCTAATAGGCCCTTTTCATCTCTGATTTTTCCAGACCTTATTAATCCATCTCTGGATACTCACGGTGCTTTCAATAGCTCACGATAAAGAGGTAATTGAAGAAGGGACACCAAGTGGTCTCTGAATGGATAGGGGTTGGTCTCAAATTCTTAAAATGAACTAAGATGCCCCTTGCATCAGAAAGCCAGAGTCACAGGACCTGCTGGGCTTCAGCTATCCTAAACCACAAATCCCTGGGGAGATGGATCCCAATAGAGAATCTGGGGAAAACACTCTTAGTGACTGAAGGGAGAGCCCGGGAATCTGCACTGTGTAGCCACAGGGCCAGGCATGTGTAGAGACCAGTTAACATTCGTTGCACTGACTTGAACGTGCCATTTGTTATGTGTGTCTCCAGAGAAAAATAATCACTCATGTTGTTATTTTCCTATGTTTTAGAATCTACATCTCAGTCAGTTCTGTCCCTTGCTTGGCAGTGCTCTTCCTTCCAGGAGCTGGTTTGAAGAGCAACCTGCTTTGTCTCTGGAGAGCTCTATGGAGTGTGCTGTCCACCTCCTACTAGAGATGCAGGATGCCATGATGTCACAACATTATAGTAGGAGCTCAGGATTGGGACTCAAATTCTATCCCCTACCCCCATGGCTGTGACTTCCCCTCCTTCTACACCTCTGAGCACTAACTTCTTCACAGTTAGAATTTTGGACACAACTTATGTGTCACATAGGGTCAACCTCCTAGATTCTCTAACGCTGGCTTGTCATGGACAGAGGAAGGGAAAGAATTGGTTCATGCTCTTAGAGGGTTAAGAAACCTTTACAGTGGGTCTAGTAAGATGGCTCAGCAGTTAAAAGCACTGGCTGCTCTTCTAGAGGTCATGAGTTCAATTCCCAGCAACCACATGGTGGCTCACAACCATCTGGAATGGGATCTGGTGCCCTCTTCAGGCAGGCAGATAGTACATGTAGCAGAGTGTACTCACATATTAAATAAATAAAATTTAAAAAAAGAAAGAAACCTTCACAGCCATCATAGAATGTAGAGGTGAGGTAATCTGATTCCAGCATATTTTGTTGCAGGTTACATTTTCACCTTGACCTAACAAAGTTTCCTGTGGTTTAAAATGTGCCAGGTGAGGGCTGGCGAAATGGCTCAGTGGGTAAAAGTGCTTGCTGCCAAGGGAAGCCCAGTGACCTGTGTTTGAAGCTTGGAACCCACAGCCATAGGAGAGAACCAACTCCTGAGAGTTGCTCTCTGGTCTCCGCAAGTATGCCATGCCATGCATGCACCCACATACCTGTGCGAAATCATAATGTATAAAATTTAAATATGGACGAGACTGATGTAAGCATGAATAAATGTCAATGATGTACACATATGAAAATAATGTAACAAAATCACTATTCTGTACATTGACCTAAAAAAAAATCAATTAGATAAAAGAATGGTAGAGTCCTCAGCACGGGTGCCTCCATATCCCTTCACAAGACACAGAATGAGCAGTCTGGCTCACAACAGACCTCAGGGTAAGAAAGACAAGAAAGGGAGGCAGCTTCGGGGGAGCAAGGACAGGCTGCTAAGGGGCTGACATAGCTGCACATTTTCCCTCCTGCACGTTTCCCTCAAATGTAGTGTGCGTCCCTGTGCTGTTGCACTTTTGAGACACTGCGGGGGCTGGAGAGATGGCTCAGCCATTAAAGGCTAGGCGCACAACAAAAATAGAAGAGACATTATGGTAAAGGGGCGATTCAAACAGCCAAAGATGTTATTTTATTCCATATACTCTGTCCTTATACATTTTGTATAGAGTAGAAACAGTAAGAGAAGTGTGATGGGGTGCTGGGATGTGAAGGACATCACAGTAGGACCAGCCGGGCAGTCTGGAGTAACTCACCGCCCTCTTGGCTCATCTTTTATCTGGGCTCGCTTTGGGACCCACCACTGAAGTCACCTTGGTTATCTCTATCATGGGATATCATTATCAAGAGATAATCTTGGTTATCTCCAGGGATTGACTATGAGTTCTTGGGGTCCAGCCAGGTGTGCAAACACTCCTGTCACCTCTCCGTACAAGAAAAGAGTTTCTTTTCTCTAGAAGTTTCCCTAGCAAATTAAGGAAAAGAAGAGCGAATTTCCATCAAAGCACGGAAGCATGGGAAACCTTTAAGTCCAGATGTCCTCAGGTAACCTTGCCTCACTCCTGAGCGTGGCTTGCTTGGCACCGTCCTGGAACCAATCTAGAACCTCGTCACACTCTCCTGTCTGGATTGGTTGCCGTACATATGCTCCATCATCTTAGCAAGGAGTCAAGTTGAACTTGTTCCACTTCCAGGCCTGGCTGGAACGTCAGCCTTCCCAAGCAGCCTTCCAGGCCTGCCTTCCTGGAGAGGTATGTGAATGCAGAGGGACTTTGGAGACAGGAGGTCTGGGTTGATTTTTTTTTCAGTTGTCATTGGCAGGCTAGGTGACCTTCCACTGTCCCTGAGTTACTGTCCCTGAGTCTCAATGTCTTCCTGCTAAAAGGAGGTGACCATGTCAAGTTCATGAACTGTGACAAGACAAAAAGACATGAAACACGTAGAACAACCTCTTCCCCGAGTCAGAGGAAGACAAAAGTCTCTCTACCTCCCCTGACCCCACTCCAGCTAGCCATGCTTCCAGCCCCTTGGCACATATTTGTATCCTGACTCTCTCTTTATGAAGTGGCCTGACCCAATCCCTGACTTTATCATGAAGAAAGTGCTCAGGATAGCTGGAAGAAATCCAAGTAATTGGGACACCTGAGAAAGAGGCAGTAAGTCAAAATGAGATGAAATGGCTCAAACTGGAGATTGGGAGAAAAAAACCAACCACCACAGAATTAGTGCAGAATCTGAAGCTCTTGACACAAGTAGAACTGGAGAATGGAGGTGCAAGCCTAACACGAAAGGAAGAAGCTGAGAGACCTGGACTTATCATGTCCTGGTTTTCGGGACATTGGAAAGTCATTTTGCTCATAAGTCTCTCTCGCTCTCTCTCTCTCTCTCTCTCTCTCTCTCTCTCTCTCTCTCTCTTTCTCTCTCACCCCTCATACACGTACACACACACCCACACACACACGCACTCCTTATAAAACAGGATTGGGAATACCTTCTAATTAAATGAAAACAATTATAAAATCTAGACAGCAACAGGATGGACCATTGTTCAGTAACACTTTAATCACTACTATAGCCATGGAGTCACTTCTATGGCCATTTTGATTTTTTTTTTGTTTTTAGATAGAGAGCCGGAGTGAGCTACAGGCTAAGTGCAGGCTGGCATTCCTAGGGAAGGCTTCCTGTTCAGTATGGTAAGGACCGCTAGAGAAGTAGATCTCAAATGGTCACATCAATCCCTGAGGGCATGGAAAGGATTAAAGGACATTTTTGTTGTCTAGATAACTAGAGGTAATGTGCTATTACACAGAGGGATTATTATTGTCAACATTATTTATTACATAATTAAAAATAGCTAGAAGAGGATTTGACAAAGAAATGATAAATGCTTAAGATGCTGAATAACCTAAATATACTACATTGAACCTAACTATCCTAAATTGATTATTACACAATATAAAACTATGCCAAAAAATACATAGTAGCCACAAGAATAAATATCACTGATTAAAACATACAAAATGGTTAGAGAGTAGTATTGACATTAGAGAATGGGAACCAGTGTGTGTGTGTGTGTGTGTGTGTGTGTGTGTGTGTGTGTGTGTGTGTGCGTGCAGTCAGTAGAGGGCAAACACTGCAAGGACTAGAACAGCAAATGTCCCTCCAAATATTCAAGAGGGACTAAAGGCCACCAGCAGTCCCCGAGGTCCTCTCAGGAGTGAATCAAGGTCAGTAGCTCTTCCACAGCACTGCCCTGGTGTGATTTTCTTTTCCACTGAAAAGGAAAGGCAGAAAGAACGGCTGGGTGAAATGCTGTTCAGTGGCATTGCATGGCAGCGACCGCCCAACAGTGCGTTTTTACTGCAGTGCATCTGCATTGAACAGACAGATACACCATTCCAGCTTCACTTGAAAACATCCTCCAGGAAGCAATAAAATATTGAGTACATTAAGTCCCAGCTCTAGGGCCCACACCTAGAACAACTGGCAGATTGACCACAATTACTCAACTTATTCAGATGAACACCCCACAGATTGTTTCTTCAAAAGCATGGGTTTTTTTTTTCCATTTCCAAGGCATTATTTTTTTAAAAAAAAAAAGTATGATCTTTCTTTTCATTTTCACCTGTTACACAATTCAAAAACCAACTTGGTGCTGAGGATAAAATCAACCTTGAGTCCCAAATCAATCTTGAGTCCCAAATGGTATTACTTGAACTGTAGAAATAAATGCTTTATATATAACATGATTGGTAAATGTATGTCTTAGCTATTAAAACACCAGGAAGAATCTAAAGATCAGTGAATAAATGTACTCTTCAAGGTTAGAGTACAATTTTTTTGAAAGTTTGGCTAGGAAAGTAAAATGCCAAGACTGGGACACAGCCCAGGACGCCAAGGCATTATTTTTAAGGAAGCAACTGATTTCGCTGGCTGCCAATAATGAAACTCAAACTTTCTAGCAATAAATAAATAAATAAATAAATAAATAAATAAATAAAACAGTGTAGAAAAACTTTAGGTGCCACCAGGGGCTGACACCGTCTGCAGCATTAAAAGTCCTTGTTGATGAAATCAGTAGCAATATTGACAAGCAGCATATTGATGTAGAGTGTAACGTGTAAACATTGAGAAGCCCTGTGTACCTTAGTGAGCCAGTTTATAAATAACTACTGCATACTACAAAGTCCTATGTGGTGAAAGAGCTACACCGTATGTAAGATAAACCAATGGACTTCCACATCACAGCACAGTGCTCACAGGTGTGTTTTCAGTGAACACTGGAAATAATACCCCATGAGTGCTGAGTTTAATGTCTTGTCAAAGAAAACTATCCATAATTATCTAAAAACTAGATAAATCACATACTCCAGCCTATCCCAACTATTTCATTCTGCATGCAGCTTGATTTTCTTCAAGCACTTCTAGCAAAATACCAATGACAACAGATTAAATACAAAGCTCTGAGAATCTAGTAGTCTTGGATTATGCTATTCTCTCCATCAAATCGCCACTTTTTAGATGACTTAATTATTTTTAATACAAATTTTATGGTAACTTAATGGAGTTATTTTTAAGTAAAAAATCATATCAATAGGTATAAGCTGCACATTCGATTGTTATTAGAGACCCACAATACTTTTTAAGAGCATAAAGAAGTTCTGAGACCAAAAGGTATGAGAAAATTTTCCTGATATAAGAAAAAAACATCTAATTTTATAACTGTAAGACCTAACTCTATTTTACAGAGAAGCACAAAGAACTTGGTATGTTCTACTGTACATGGACTTCCAGAAATGCAATGGAGGGTGAAGTGATGGTACATAGTAGGTTTCTCAATTTAAAACATGACCAAGTACCATTGACCATTCCATGAACTCACACCAGCAGTGGCGGCACTGGCCAGGATGGTAGCCATACCATGCTCTCCTGTCCTTCCTGCACTGGTCTCAGCACTGTGGTTTAGTGGATACAGTATAAGTATCCCATGATCTCCAGCACTGTGGTTTAGTGGATACAGTGTAAGCATCCCATGGTCTCCAGCACTGTGGTTTAGTGGATACAGTGTAAGCATCCCATACTTCACTCAGTCTTCTACTGTGGTTGTATGCAAGGGTGTGCAGACTAAAATCCACACTGGATTATTTTCCTTTTTATGATTAAGCCATTGTGATGTTTTAATTACATATCTAGATAATTTATATCAAAAATTTCATGGCACTTATGAAATGGTCATTAGGTCTGAGAAGCACTGTTTTAGCAATAAATAGAAGTTGCAACAATAGTTCTGAGGTTGACTCTTAAAGAGGTGGTACCTGAAGCCATAGGAAGAGTCAGTTTGCGAGATGTCTGGAGGCAGGATGAGTGCCCACGCTGGGGTAGAGACACTTCCCAGCTGAATGCATCCCATGAACATGTATCCCCTGCTGTCTCTTCAGTACATGCAGACACTTCTTTAGCACTCACGGTTCTGTTGCCTCACTGACCCAGCCTTGAATCCTTTCCCTCTCTGGCGGGTCTTACCTGCTTTCTGGAGTCAAAAAATACTTCAACCCATCTCCAAAACACACATCACCAGCTGGGTTTTCCTGAACACGGGATCTCATTCCACATCCACCTAAATCTCTCTTACTTCTGCCTAAGACTCCAGGAAATGCTCTTGACATGAACTCAGGTGTCAAAAGGATAAAGGTAAGAAGGAAAGTGTGGGAATGTGAACTTGAAGTTAAACTTCTGTTTTTCTTGGTCTCTCCTAGTCTCTCCTAAAGTCTTTGTTTCCTTCTGCCCATGAATTTTGAAACTCACTCAAGTTCATGGTTTTTCTTTTGTAAAATGGCTACCGGTGACACTCTCTTTACCCATGATTAAAATCCAGTTGTTTATTTATAGGGCCATTTATTACTGAAATCTCTTCTTTAAAAAAAAAAAAACCAACAACAATAATTGTTTCTTCAGATAGTTCCCTTTATCTGCCAGGAGTTGTCATTTTGGAATAAGGCCATTCAAACTTGCTCAAATCTGGGTGATAACTCAACCAAAATGAGGTCAATGTAAATGACTAGCCACGACGGGAGGAAATCTGTTAAATTAAATCCAGAGTAAATAGCAACATATCATGTAGTGAGAGTTACACATGTCAAATGAAGGAGTGTTATGAGGATTAATGAGTCCGTTATTAAAAAACGCTTTGGGATTCTTGGATGAATGGCAATGCTGAACGTGGGGGCAGGGCTGGCATTTACAGATTGCAGTTACATCAAGGCTTATAACAGACTCTGGGGAAATATAGAGAACGCAAAATGGAAGAACCTAAAACATGTCTTCCTTATTGACTGTGGTCTTTTAAAAAAAAAAAAATCTGCATTCAGCAGTCCAAATGCTTCATTCAGTAGAACACGTTGGCTGATGCAGAGTTCTACAAAGTGTAACATAAATTATTACATGCTGTTGTAGTCTATAAGAGAAATACGCAACCAATTCAGAATGAACATAGTCTTCTTCTCCACTGTGTCTGTATGACAACCTTGTGCCAATAGAGAAGATCAAGAACATTCTCTCTCATAAGAAGCACAAATCTAGCCAGAGGCAGTGGCGTAGCTCCAGGTTGGTCCCTACTAGGGTTGGACTGTCAGTGTTGCCTGCTGTCTCTAAGTCCTCACAGGTCTCAGTGAACATCGAGGTGATGAAATTTCCTTCCCTTTCCCAGCTGGCAGCTTGTACATTGAAAACTAAGCACAAAACCTTGTTGCACAAAACCATGGTGAGGTTCGCATCACCATGTTAGCAGCATCAAATCCCCTTCCCAGCCCTCTGACAGCATAGTTAGCAGTTTGCTGACATGGAGTCTTAGTTTGAATAACTCTATTTTGGGTTGGTCTGCTGGGGCCTACTGTAGAAGCTCATCCTAAATCAATGTCCTCCCATGCATTTTATCTCACAATAGTGAGGACTTGCACCATGTTGTCTCTGAGTGATCCAGAGGAATGACACCACCCACACTAAATGTGTGGAGCCTCTCCTTAGAGCATGCACACACTTGAGATGTTAAATGTTTCAGCAGTACAAGAGTTACTTCATGGCAGGCCAAAACCAATTCCAATACAAATTCTCAAACTGTCTACTTTAAGAGCCTAGGATCTTGCAGCCCTTGCAAGCTGGGTCCTGCTATACATCTTCAGTAGGCCAGTTAGAGAGAAGATTAATAACCAAAAGGCAGAAAAGGGAGACCTATTCAATGGGGCTACATTGGAAGGAGGAAAAATAAAGGGGACTAGTGATACTTCAAGTGTTCACACGAGGTTTAGATTTACATAAAGAACAACAAGGATGCACAATGAAGCAGCCCTAGCCAAGGTGAGGTCCCACCCATCACTGACTCTTCAGAGTCTCAGCTCCAGTTTCCCCTGCAAAAATGGTCCACGAGTTGTCAGAAGTGTGTGTGTTCCCTTTCCCTGGAGACAAGTGCTCCCATCTGGCTGGCACTAAGGCCCTGTCCCTTTCCTGAGAAAGTTCAGTTTCATGGGTTCATTGTTCAAGCAATCCCACCAAAGGTGTTGTGGTATCGCTTCCAGCCAGGGCTATCACACAGCTATGAAAGCAAGGGAGAGACGCCTGGTGAAAACGAAGAAAGGTTAAGTGTCTATTTGCTTGATGTCGTTCTTTTAATCCACAGCATTTTATAGTTCAGTTAAATGTGTTGTTATTAATAACTAGGCAAAACAATGATGTAAAGACTGTATACTTCTATCACATATTGCATATGCTATAGTAAAATACAGTTTTAAATAACATAATATGAATATGTAGATAAACTTGGTTCAATGCTATTACATACAAGGCATTTGTCCTGTAATTACCCAGCCCCTCTTCCTACAGGTGATCATAGTTAGCAAGTTTTCTTGGGTCACCTCAGAGGTTGTCTGTGGTTTACAGACAAGAATATATTATTTTCCTTAGGAAGCTTTGCCCACTCTATAGATTCTACCCTATTATGGCTTTCCTTTCTTTACATGCAGCAATGTATTTTGAGATCATCCTTCATCAATTGCTTATACTGTTTTGCACACATTTGTAGGCCATTTGAATACAGCCACTAACAAACATTTGGATTTTAATGTCTAGCCAGGGGAGTCACATTACAATAATATTTTAATGAATATGCCTGTGAATGAAGTGTTTTATACATGTGAAATGTACATATAGGACAAATACTTTGAAATGAAACTCTTGGATTAAATGCCCTATATGTTTAATTTTATTAGATATTGCTCAGTTATCTTCCATACTTAGCCTCCCAAGCATATGATGAAAAATTAAGAATTTATCTATCATTTAGGGCTAGAAAGAACTGAATGGTATGTAAAGAAGCGAGTAGAATTCCTGTGAGGGCTTGTTCCTAGTGCACAGGCCCCTTGAGGTCAGCCCCAGAAAGAAGGCCCAGAGAATGCAACAATGTAGACGTTAGTAGATAAGTAAATAATATAGTTCAGTGCAGAGTTAGGAAATAACCCTTGACTAAATGCCAAAGCATAAAGCCAGCAACCTGGGGTAGTAGGCGTGGTAGTAGGAGTTGTGACAAATATAAAATTAAGAATGTAGATTGCCCATCTTTGCCATCAGCCTATCATCCACTGGTGTCACAAGAAAGACAGAAACTGTGGATCATTGTCTCTTAGGCAGCATAGACTTCCATGAGAAGGTGCCAATTACGTCATTTTAAAAAAAACCACACACTGACTTGTGTTATTTTGCAAAGCAGGGGCAGTTCTTTTGTGAGTATATAGTCACTGCATCAAAATATCAAGCCCAGACTAACGCTCTTGGCTGGTCTCGAGAACAGGCTGCTGGCTAAGACTGCCTTCCTGGCCAGCAGGCCATCTGATCGTCACACAGGAGAGAGGATCAGATGGTGCTTCAGAGGCCAGTCTAGTTTGAATGTCATATGCTAACCCAAAGCCACTCTAGGCACAGAATATTTAGATTCAGTTATTGTTTTAATAAGGCAAGGAAATCAAATAATTATTAAGAGGTAGGGAAATTTTTATAGACCATATAAATAAACGATTGTATGTATTAGTGTAACATATGCTACTAACTAATGTCATGAGTACATTTACCTAGTGAGACACTACTCCGTGCAAGTTACTCTCCCCGTTTAATTGTAAGACTTCACAATGCTGGGTGAAGTACTGTCTCCACTGTACAAACAAAAAGATTGACGCCTACATTCACAAATTCTGTCACAATTAGTCAGCTAAGAAACTGGCGAAATAAAAATTGTGCCCCAAGCACATAAGGCTCTCACCCCCTCTTTCTGCTGTCCTGAGAGGCTCAGATTACCCATGGGAGTGAATGACACAGTTCACTCAGCACTCTCACCATTAGCACATACTTCTTTCTTCAAGCTGTCTTACTAAGTCGGTGGATGGCAGTGTTTATGACATGCAATTAAATCTTGGTCTCACATTCAAAGCCATCTCTTCCAAATAACATGTGATACCTTTTGTACAAAGGATGGATTGGGCCTCAGCTCTGGGAACGGTAGTGCTGAAGTTTCCTGCAAAGTATATCTGATCACCCTGGGCATTAGGGATGGTTCAACATTTACACTCTACATTTATCACGGTGTGTTTGTTGCCTGTAACACTTTTTTTTTTTTTTTTTTTTTTGTTACCTGGATCATTAGAGAAACCACTAGACATTTTAAAACCAAATTGAGTTTAAATACATTTCCTTGACACATCTGTTTTGTTAAATGTATCCCATGAAGCCAACATTAAAAGCAATGCCATTAAGAGGGCATAAGGTAAGCTCATTTAGTTGACCAAATTGTATAACACAATGAATTAATATGGTAATGTGCCTTTGGAGACCACAGCAGATAATAGGGGTGAACAGAGGAGCTGGAGCCTGGTTTTGGAAAAGCAAAGCCAATTCATCATTATGCTGTAACAATACAAGAGAACATTTCTCATCTCCTGCAGCCTCCCCCGCCCCCCAGTGCTGACGGCCTGGGTCCTACTTCCTGAACACCAACTTTGACGGGTAAAACTCGGTTTCCACACGCCGCTGCATTTCCAATGCCAAGGGAGCTCTCTTGTTTGTGTTTTGAAGCAAAGCAAACAAGGAGGATTTCAGTCATCAGTTAGAGCTGAAAGGTGTTGGGAGAACGGTCCCTCGCCCTTCAGAACAGTTATCAAAGCAGTCCTCATGTAGACAGAAGGCACAGGGCCATACAGAAGGGCTTCAGAAGATTCCAACTGGCATTCCCTTTGAGCAAACATTACAAATCACGTACTATGTAAACTGTCACTGGGTTCTTGGAACCCATCCTTCTCTCCGTAGCTTGGGTTCTATTCTTAAACTGTCATAAAGAACCCAGTGAACACCTATCGTACCTGGTCAGGAAGACGGTACCCTGCCCCTTTAGGGGCTGGGGAAAGATAACATTGTTTTCTCTGCATATATAAAATTAAATATACTCATTATAGAAAACTTTAGAAGCCACAGACAAGGAGGAGACGCCACAAAACCATTCCTAATCCCAACTCTGAGTACTATTAATGTTTTAATGTATTTATCTCTATTTAATGTGCCACTAAATGGTTTTCAAAAATATAATTTCAGTTGCTATGATGTAATGACTTTAAAATACTTCTGAAGTTTGAGCGTTTGGTTTGTTTTATTGTTACTGATACATTTTACTGATTATACATTTTGCAATGAGGAAAAAATCCACTTTTATATAAGAATTTCACCACATTGGTCTCTTTCAGGACAGATTTGTGAAATCAGGATTTCTGGGCCAAGAGGCATGACCAGTTGTAGTGATTTTCCATCAAACTCATTGAATGTGGTTGAACCTCCTTTCTTCTGATTGGCTCAGCAAGTTCTGACACTGCCAACCGCTACACCTCCCTGAACCCTATTTCCTGTTCTCACAAACCCAGTTTTCCCAACCCCTTCCTCCCTCTCTGCTTTACAGCCCCTCTGGGACCTCTCCTCTGTGTAATATTTGATGTTGAAGTTCCTTAGGCTCCCTTTCTCTGATCACTCTAAGCTCATCTACACCCAGGGCATCTCTTGCCACATTGAAACAGTAAGGCAGTCCTCATCCTCAGTCCCAGCTCTCAGAATCCTGAGGCAGGAGGATCAGAAATGAAATCTAACCTGGTCTACATATTGTTTGATTGATTCCAGCCTAGGCTGGATGGCACTGACTCTGTCTCAAAAACAAAACAAATAAATTGGGACAAAACAAAACAGAGTTCCCGTTGTTATCTTTGTTTCAAGCGCCATTTTCAGGGTGGAAGTTATGCATCCTAGACTTCTGGTTGGAGCCTCCCCTGCCAATGTCCCACGGCATTTGTGACCTATCCTGTGCTTCCTATACCTTATTTCTGAAGAAGGGTGAATGTCGTGGCCGATTGTGTGTATCATATGCATGCTCCTTTTGTTTTGTTTTGTTTCAAGACAGGGTTTCTCTGTATAGCCCTGGCTGTCCTGGAACTCACTCTGTAGACCAGGCTGGCCTCATCTGGACTGCCCCCTGAGTAATGAATTTAGTCAAATCTTGGATATTATCCAAGAGAGAGGCTTTGATGTGTTGACTATACATATGATGGTCTACCCACTGATATCAAGACCACATCATTTGTTCTCTGGGTGTTAATCTTGACATATGGCTCGAACCTATGTCTCTCTGCTCTACCCACAATTTCTGTTTTGGGTGCTAAAATTGTTCTATTCATAATAAATACAATGAAGATGACAAAGCCAAAGCTAAATAGTGAAACAGACAGAAATAATAAGATAATGCCTTATGAAACATGCTAAAACATAGTAAATTGAAGGAAAATCAAGTTTATAGTTTAGACAAATTTCCTCCATGAGTTGGAATCTGCAAAATTTTAGTCAATAAATAAGACTTGGAATAAGAAAGATCTCTAACAGCTAACTCACAATGGTGAAGAATGTAACTTGTATATTTTCATATGGGTCAAGATGATGGGCAGGGGATTAAAAGAAATGTAGCAATGCCTTAAGTATTCATTGAAAAATAGTTTCATCCAGGCAGTGGTAGTAACAAGCCTTTAATCCTTGCACTTGAGAGGGAGAGGCAGGCAAATCTTTGAGTTCAAGGACAGCCTGGTCTACAGACCAAGTTTCCAAGGACAGCCAGGGCAACACAGAGAAACCCTGTCTCAAAAAACTAAATGATAATAACTATTACTATTATTATAGACTATAACATATAATGAATATATTATAATGCAATAATATTTTCTTATTCTATATATCATATATTATATAAATTAATTATTGTACTATAGTAAATATTATTAATATTAAAATATTAATTATATTATTATTAAATAAATATTATTAAACAAGAAATAAATGTTTGTTAAATATTATTAAAATAAATAACAAATAAAATGATGATAATTATTATAATTTCAGAGAAATAAAAATAGAGAAAATGAAATATTTTGAACTATACTATGAAAATCTATTAAGAAAATAGAACATCTCATTAAATTCTTCACCAAGCAGAGGATAAAGTACCTTCTCTGAATGCCAGTGTGCTGACTATGACTGCTCTTCTCCTCTTCCTCTACACAGAGTAAGACAACCAAACCATACCCAGTATCCATCCACAGGCTCATAGTGAGGCTGAGTCACAAGGCTGTCCCAAAGGCAGAGCCAACCAGAGCATCATCCACATACTTTGCATGATTCTTCTGCACTTTTTTCTTAGTATCATACCTAAGCCTTCATGTGAAAGCAGTAAACCTTCTTGGAAAATATTTGTTGCAGTTGTTCTTAATGAAGAGTCGTGGAACTGTGAAACCAAATGCCCACCTAAAGTTATCTGCAGAGTAAATAATATAATTAACATAAACAATGTAAATAATAAATAAATAATAAAAATACTCTTGTTAGTGCTACTAAATGAACAATAGTATTTTCTCATTCTGTGGCCTCCAAATAAATAGATTTAAAAATCCCAATTATTGCCATGCAGTGGAGTGGCATCGTTGTAGGATTAAATGAAGTCTTCGAAGCCAAAATGGGTAAATCCGATGTCTTCACTTCATACCCAGTGACAGGAAAGTGAAGCCACTCCCAGGTTCACTTATTGACCTAACAGCAATTCAGGCTTGAATATTCTCATGCCTGCTTACACATCAGGAGGTCTTTCTACTAGATTCATGTCTAGGGAAAGTCAAAGTTGAACGAGGCCTCATGGCTTTAAACGAGCTTGTTTGAGACTATGTTGGTTTGGGTTGTTTGTTGTTACAATCAGTGTTATCCTGAATCCAAACATCCTAAAGGAGATGAAAAAGTAAAACTCCCAGCCCTTCAGAGAGTAACTCTAAGACAATCACGCCTGAGGTAACTGCTGTGCTCTTTACAGAAACAGTGTGGTTTATCTTTCTAAGCAACTTCTTGTTTAGGACAAGGACTCCAAAGTTGAATGTGTTTGTCTGTTCGCACCTCCTGGCCACCTCCTTGGAGCCTGTTATTTCCACCTTTGTGTGAAGCAAGAAACCAAGTACGAGCAGAATAACGGAAGCAACCTACACAATGGCTGTCTCACCTGCTAGGAGGAACCATGATGCTTTGCGCGCTCTCTCTCTCTCTCTCTCTCTCTCTCTCTCTCTCTCTCTCTCTC
>JADRCD010236936.1:0-16978 GCA_019843815.1 Montemys delectorum
TATATTTATTCATTATTCATTTGTTATTGTTGTTATTTGTAGTGCTCGCCTAAAACCCAGGGCCATGGGCATTCCAGGCAAGTATTCTCCTAGTAAAGCACAGTCTACCTCAAGTTAAAAAGTTAAGTGCTCAGAGGTCAGGTTAGCAAACAAGCTACCTTTAGTTTTGGAGACAGATATGAGGAGCAGTGGGCAATACCTGGCAGCTTGAGTGACAGCCATGATGGCTGTAGAGAATCTGAGATGGAAAAGCAGAGAGTGAGGTTCAGGTATTTGAGCTGAGGATGCAGCCTTGGCTTCCTCTTGTTTCTTCTCTCAAGGCTGAAGGTCACTGTGGGAAGATGGAAGGCTGACTAGAGATGTGTATGTATGATTCCCAGAAAAGGGTCTCCAAGAAATGCCTCCATTCCCTCAAAGCTAACTACTTCCAAGGATGCTTATACATAGATTGTCAGAGGACAAGAATGGACCACGCTGGGAGATGGCTGAGACCTGGATGCCCCTCGTGACACTGAGAATGAAGTAAGGTAAGACCTCTGTGGCCTCACAGGATAAATCTCTGCCCTAGTAACAGCAGTGTTCTTAGCCTGAGGGCAACTCAGACTCCAGCAAGGAGTAAAGGGACTTACACCAAGCCGTCATGTCTGGGAAGGTTTGTGCTGTGTTCTGGAATGGACAGTATCTGGAATTCATCGTGTGAATGACTCACTCAGTTTGAGGCAATTCTTCCTGGGGGCATTAAATGACAAGACTAAAACATAGTGAGGTACTTGAAGTGTCCCTGAATGGGGAAAGCTCATCGTAAGAAGAGCTAGAAACAGCAAAAGTCAGAAGACTCATAGTAGTGGGACTGGCCACCCAAGAACTAAGGGAGAGGAATCCCTCCACTCACCAGGGAGAAAGGCCTTTGAATAAAGTAATACACAAATAGCTAGGCCAGGACTCCAGCCTCTAGCTTCCAGCCTACATAACAAAAGATGAAGCATTGCTGTTTGCATGCATATATTTTACCAACATTCATCATTCATTCAGAAAAAGTAGACAATGCATACAGGTTACTGATACCTGAGTTTACCTGAGACCTTCATTTCCTGGAAGTAGTAATTTTTTTTTCATATGTACTCATGTAGCTGCCACAATGTGGGCATCAACATTAATGTCACTATCATAGGAAATATCAAGACAACACACTGTCCTTGTACTTGTAGTATGTGTATTTTCATTTGTATGTGTGTTGCTGTTCATGTGTGTAGGCCTGTCTGCAGGTCCATGTCCATATGTGGAAAAGTGTCTATAGATGACATTTAATGATGTCATGTCTGCCTCTACCAAGATATAGTGTTTTATATGAAACAGTAAATTTATATTCAAATTTTGTTAATAAGATAATGCCTTTACTGCGTGTATAGCCTATTTGCTGGGACAGTGTGCTCACCACAAAGCAGGAAAGCATGCTCATTCCTTATGCTATACACACAGGTATATGAAAAAGATGGACAAAAGTGGGATCAGGCCTCATTTACATCATAGAATAGCTCATGGCCATGGTAAAGGCTGTGGACTTGACATGAGTGAATACAGTGTCTACTAGAATAGACTGCGATTCAGTAGAAAGTGCAGGTATTCAGGGAAGTTTGGGCTGTGTGGTCAGGGAAATGGATTTTTAAGATGATTGTCTAATTTAATTTCAGTGTGTTGTATTGGAAGGTGGAGCTTATAAGGGTTAGGAGGTACAGTGTGGTCCTTGAAATGACCTTTAACAGGACCTGTGCTATAGCCATAAGAACAGTTGCAGTATCAGCAGGATGTGTGAAAATAATTAGCCAAGCTCTCAGGGAAATGATAACCACAACTCACCAAAGAACGAGGCCACAGTATGACCATACTCAGTCTGTACCACCTAAAAAGAATCCAGATACAGAAGGAAACTCTGAAGCTATGCCTCAAAGCAGGGATGACTGTCAGCTATGGAGGACCACAATGTCCTGGGAAAGTACATGTTTCACAGAGAGCAGTCTCTGAGGTTATAACGGGCTTTTGTTTATTCACAGCAGTAATCTTACCTTCTATAACCAGGTATTGTCCCCAGCATGACTGAAAGTATGGACTAAAGTGGAAAAAGAATCCCTGCACTCTATCTAACCCAATATTAAATTTAAATTTAAATCGTATGTTACTTAGTGCATATCACCTGGTTTTATATATGTATATCTGTAAATGTCTGTGCCCTCAGGCATGCAGGTTTGCATGTAAGGACAGGAGTAAAGACCAGAATACTGGTGACTGGAGATCAAGGAAGTGTGTGAGGTATTCCTCATGTAACACAATAAGAGATCTGGGAAGAAGTCAAATAGTAGTGAACACAAGGATGTCTGCGTAGGGGCATGCCATACAGAAGCTGAGGGAGAAGAAAAACTACATGTGTCATGGAGAAAGGTCTCTGGAAGAAACTGTCAAGTCTATACCTGATCTAAAACTCAAGGTCTGAGCGTACAGAAGGCTAATTGTTGACTCCTCACACCATCCACCTAATTGATCTCCTCAGGTAGTACATTCAACACAACGTAGATAGGGAGTGCTTTACTAGACCTTCTCTTGGACTTCTGTAGAGAGGAATTTTCCTAGGAAAAAATCCTATTTGGCTCTTAGATAGTTGTCTGGCCATAGGCATGTCACACTCTTCATCTATCTTTCACACTTAAACTAATTATAAAACATATGTTAGACAGCTTGTGTATGACTACGTGTGTGTGTGTGTGTGTGTGTGTGTGTGTGTGTGTGTGTGTGTGTGTGTGAACATGTCAGCAGCTGTCCAAGGACTCCAGTTTCCAAAGTGCAACAGAATGAAGCTCTGTTTTGTGCTTGTGTTCTTCTCCAGTGAGTGACATTCTCAGGTGTCAGACAGGGAAATGTTATGTCATCCTGCTTTCTGGGCAATCCTACTTTAAGTGGCACTTAATGGTGGTTAAGGGACAAGTTGGATGCTAAATTTGTCAATCTGCTCTGTAACCAAATCCTTCACATGGCCCAATCTAATGCTCATGACCAGAGAAATTTGCTCTTAAACTGAGCAGCAATCGGCCAAGATTTGAACTTTGTACATTGGGTCTGAGCATAACTCTTCCCAACTCACATGGATCTAGGAAGGTATGAAGTTCCCTACAAGAGGAGAAGTTGAAGTGAGTCTTCTCATAAATGACCCTAAGAGAAAGCCTTCAAGTACTCCTCACACGAACTAATCCAAATGGTGCTTGTATGTCTAGGCAACCTTTGATCTTTTTCAGACTCTAAGCCTGGGCTTTGTGACCTCACATCCAGAGCTAAAGTCATAGTTACAGGAGTAGCTTACTTCTTAGGGCAGCAGAGTCCATTATAGTGGGCTATGATTTACAGCCAGGAGAAGGTAGGCACTGATTCCTTTCTGGTAAGTCAGTGTGCTAGTTTTAATATGCTTGGCCCAGGGAGTGGCACTATTAGGATGTGTATCCTTATTGAAGTAGGTGTTGCCTTGTTGGAGGAAGTGTGTCACTGTAGGGATTTAGCTTTCAAACTCTCCTTCTAGCTGCCTGATAGCCAGTCTTCTCCTGTTTGCCTTGGGAAGAAGATGTAGAACTCTCAGTTCCTACAGTGCCATTCTGACTTGGACACTGCCTTGTTTTCCACCATGATGATAATGAACTGAACCTCAGAATCTATAAGCAAGCTCCAATTAAACGTTGTCCACTATAAGAGTTGCCTTGATCATGTGTCTCTTCACAGCAATGGAAACCTTAACTAAGACAACCAGTGAGAAAACTGAGTAAAGACATGATCTCATATCAGTGTATATACTTGGCAGAGGCTTTCTAGAAAGGGATCCCTATGGGACAAGCTGGTGTTTGAATAGTTTTTGATATATGATACAGATGTGATCATAAGAAGAGCTATAATCACAAGGACCAGAAAGAAACCTTCACATACCCTGTCATACATGACATATAGTGAGAGGATACCATCTCTACACCTATCAATGGGGCCTTGTGAAGATCTGCAAACCTCTGACACCTTAGCATGACATTCTCTAGACCGCTGGAGGACTAAGCCCTCTTGTTTTGATTAACTACACGTGTCATTCTTTCAAAAGATCTGACAACAGAAAGAAGATAAAACTCCATGATAACTCTGTGAGATGTACCCTCTTTGTACCTATCTACTTGGAAGTAACAATCTTTCCATATGAGCTCACAGGGCCTCTCCACCACAGGCACATCCAGGTATGCACCAGGAAAACTTTGTCAATTACCTTTTACACCTACAATTTTATCTTTGTATTTCTATAATATATACTGTATTTTATCTGGATTATAGGCTATATGTTCTATGTTGGTGCATATTTCCCTGGGGATAGGCCAAAGATATTATATGTACATTTAAGATGTCAGAGAAGGACACCAAGTATTTTTCTCTAACAATGTCTACATGTCTATTTTATTTTTCAGAAAGGCTGACAATAAACTAAAGCTAAATTAAAAGTAGCTTTGGACAAACATGGAATCCAAAGAATCCACTACCTCAGCTATAAAGAAAAAACAGATACAGGACCATAAGACATATGCACCAGACAAAACCCTGAAAGCAAAAAAGCCTGGGAAAAAATAATGTAATGAAAGCAACCAAAACAAACATGGATCATGAAGAAGCTGGGGCTAAATGTAAAAGTAAGATTATTAGGAATTTAAATATAACTCCAAAGTTTCCTGGACTCCAACATAGAAGTATGTCCAGGCCTAACACTCTCCTTTGTAAAACTCAAGCCCTTGAGGAAACACAAATTGAAAAGGAAGAAGTCAAGGTTTCAGACAGATGATATGATAGTATATATAAATGATTCCCAAAATACTACCAGAGAATTCCTAGAGCAGATAAACTACTTCAGCAAAGTGGCTGGTTATAAAATAAACTCAAACAAGTCAGTAGCTCTCCTTTATACAAATGATAAACAGGCTGAGAAAGAAATTAGGGAAATAACATCTTTCATGATAGTTATAAATGATATAAAATATCTTTGTGTAACTCTAACAAGATAATTAATTATCTTGATATGATAATAGCTTTATTGTTATATAAAATTGTTATATATTAAATATGCATAGTCTCTGTAAAAAACAAAAGTCCAACTTAGTGGGTTATGAACTTTCTTTGAAACCGTAAGTCAAAATGCATAATTTCTTCCCCATCTCCCCCCCAAAAATACCTCAGGCCCAAAGGCAGAAGTATGTCTAGGACAAATAAAGATGCCTAGGACAAAAAAAGTAGTGTACCTGGGCAAAATGTGACCCTGAAGTCCTTGGGAGCAAAACAATATTTAATGGGGCCTGGACCAGTCCTACCCCATACTGATGAATCTGGTCCAAAAAGAGAAGTAAGATTTAGGAAATTTCTGAAGTGAAAGACATCTGGGCCAAACCAGAAAAAAGGAATGTGCCAGGTCAAACCCTGAATACAAACATACATATACATACATATATATATATATATATATGTATATATATATATATATGAAATATATGTGTACATGATCCATATGTATATATATATGTATATGTATATATATATAATATGTTATATTATATATATGGAATTATATATTATATATAAAAAAAAGATGTGGGTCTATGCAAATGTCTGACAGGAAAGAGGCTTGGGACACACACACACACACATACACACACACACACACACACACACACACACACACAAATCTGACTGGGCCAAACCCCTACCCTAAAGAAGTTTAGTGACAAAACAAGACATATGGTCCTGGGCCTCATTCCTGTCTATAGAAAGAGAAAAGATACGGGCCTGGGAGAAATAGAGGGGGAAGAAAGTATGAATGTGGCAATCCTTGAACCTGAAGAAGCCCAGGCTCCAAAAGAGGAAGGAGTAGGGCCTGAGCTAATCCCTAACCCTGAGGATGCCAGAACTCAACAAGAGAAGAGATATGGGCCTGGTTCTATCCCTGAATTTAAAGATGCCCAGGGCAAAACATGATGTCAGCCTGCTCAAATCCCTGAAGTGAACTAGGACTGGGCCAAACCAAGAAAATGCATGTGACTCGGCCAGTCCCTGACCCTGGTGATACCTGAGTTCACAAGGAAAAGCTATGGGCCTGGGCCTGTTCTTGACACTGAAGATTTCTTGACCCCAAAAGAGAAGACATTTATTTCTATATAAATTTATGAAATAAAATATGCCTGCATCAAACAGAGAAATAAAATGTGCCTGGGTCAGTCCCTGACTCCTGAAGAAGTCTGGGCTGCAACACTAAAGTGAAAGTAGCTGAGACTACACTTAAAGCGAAACAAATTTATGGCTAGAGTATAAACCATGAGGCATTCTGAGAAGGCCCTTAATTCCAATTGATATTTACACAAGGCAAGGCATCAATACAGACATATACTAGTTTGTTCATTAATAATCTTGGGCACACCCACAATATTTCCTATACTAATTGATATAAGCTAACATCCTTAGATTCAAATATATGGATCACATACACATATATTTCATTCAACCCAGACATCATCACCAACACAATGGAGCAAGGATGGCACTATCATCATAATGAAACTAGGACTCACCTAATAACCTATCAAAGTAGATAAATCTTAAATTGTTTTATACTGCATCCTGTAATTGTCAGAGTCAAGCACTTGACTTCAATTGATATTTTCTTTTTTTCTTTTGTCTTTTTTTTTCTTAGCAACAACCATTTCACAAATGTACCTCAGGTCACGGCCTATTAACCAAGTATAATTTGTTCAGATGCCAGTTAATCAGAAAAAGATGTGTCCTCTGAAAAGGGGGAACTTGGTGATGGCAAAGACATACAACAGATATCAAAGGATAGCAAGCAGCTTAGGCCTATATTATCTTCAAGGGTGTGTGGATTGTCCCTTCCAACCCAGGACACAATCACACCACAAAGAAGCCACATCTGAAAGAGAATGAATTTATTTGCTAAGCTTATTTAGCAAAGGAAATGGTTATACCCACTACTCTGAGCTGTAGTGATGCTAGATATTATCTTCAGGTCAATTTATTT
Source organism: Montemys delectorum (assembly GCA_019843815.1). Classification (NCBI taxonomy): domain Eukaryota; kingdom Metazoa; phylum Chordata; class Mammalia; order Rodentia; family Muridae; genus Montemys; species Montemys delectorum. Next base: position 7,085 of record JADRCD010236936.1, read on the forward strand.
TTGCTGAATAAGTCAGTCTTATTTATGAGCCAGGGCATTCCATGTTCACTAAGAACTTTGGACTCTCCCACAACCATTCATGTACTGACTGAGATCAGCTCATAGGCCATGATGTACCATGAATGATGTCCTGAAGTTTCTTGTGGTACAAATATTGTTTGTGGGTTGCACTTGTTGTTATTCTAACATGAGCAGCACTTACACATCAGGTGTATTATACCAGCTTCATTGTTTTTTAAGTGTACTGGGCTACACAGAAAATAAAATAACACTCTGGAATCAAGTGTGTGTACATCTCACCTAGAACTTCTCTGTGCCCAGGTCTTTCAGAGTATGGACTTCCAGAGATCATGGATAACAAGTTGACCTCACATGTGACCTAGGCCACACATCCAATTACAGGAGGTTGGAAATAACCACAAGGGGTGGTGGTCTGATAAGTGAAATAATGGCAAAAGTCATAAAGGGACATCAATAGGAGCTCAGTAACTCCCTAAGAAGTAGCCTTGTCCCAGCATAAATTGAAGGATGTGTGGACCATATTTTCATATGACATAGTACAAATGTTATTACAAAGAAGAGAGAACTACATCATGGACTTAAAGGAGTCACAGGCTCATACAAGTGATGAAACAAAATAGATATGCAAAAATATAAAGGATCAAGTGTCCCTAGCCTTCTTTAAGTTCAACAAATATTTTTCCATGCCAGTCTCTGCACAACAAAAATCATGGACTTATACAAAAGCCTTCCTTACTTTATGAATACTTGACCACCAAAAACCTGGGTTCCAATTACAAGTGTGTTTAGGTCACACTGTTCTCCCAACTCAGGAAACATTGTTAATTCAGGAAGCAAGAACCAAAGTACATCATTCCTTGTGTGTGACTCACAAATGACCATTCAATTGTATGAGCTCAGTTTATACTTAGGAATGTATTGACTACACCCTCTATCTGGACTCCAAGAAATGCAGAAAAAACTGATTTAAAGTATGAGCCCACAACAAATCCTCCAAGAATGGATCCACTGTACTACAAAAAAGATTGGTGGGTTGATCATTGAATTCCTACTTATCACATCCAAAATGGATGAGCTAAATCTTTTCATCCTCCTTTTACCCAACCCAGGCAACATTCTCAATCATGGAGTCAAGATCACTTCACAACCATCACTTTTGAATATCAAATAACATGGGTACACCTTGAGATCAAGGGTGTGTGGGCTGTACCCAGGAATCCTGTGTCCAGGTTTTGTCTGGACTATTATGGATCAAAGACAACAGTTTGACAACAAAAGTGACATATACCATATACCAATCCAATAGGTTGGATAAACATTAACATCTCTGGGTGGTGTATTGAAGAATGTCATAAGAACAATGTACTGGCTGGTTTTGTGTGTCAACTTAACACAGGCTGGAGTTATCACAGAGAAGGGAGTTTCAGTTGGGTAAGTGCCTCCATGAGATCCAGCTATGGAACATTTTCTCAATTAGTGATCAAGGGGGTAGGGCCCCTTGTGGGTGGTGCCATCCCTGGGCTGGAAGTCTTGGGTTCTATAAGAGAGCAGGCTGAGCAAGTCAGGGGAAGCAAGCCAGTAAGAAACATCTCTCCATGGCCTCTGCATAAGCTCCTACTTCCTGACCTGCTTGAGTTCCAGTCCTGACTTCCTCTGGTAATCAACAGCAAAGTGGAAGTAAGCTGAATAAACCCTTTCCTCCCCAACTTACTTCTAGGTCATGATGTTTGTGCAGGAATAGAAACCCTGACTAAGACAAATTGGTACCAGCATAGTGGGGTATTCCTGTGACAACCTCACCATGTTTTAGGGAGGACTGTGGAAGGACTTTGTAACTTTGAGCTAGAAGAGCCACTGGTTGTTAAGAACTCTGTGGAATGTTCTGTAGGAGCTTGGAAGATCATGTTGAGAACAGTGCAGAAGATGGAGGCTTGGCTTGTGAAATTTCAGAGGGAAGATTAAAGACTCTTATCGGGGCCATGTTGTTTTGATTGTGAAGATTCTGTGGTTTTGGTTAGCTGGGCCTGAAGTATCTGCTGTGATTAACAACATACCAGAAATACTAAAGCGAAAACTTTGCATTACTGGGACTATTGATGCTGGTTAGCTGGAGCTAAGAAATTAGCAGTGATTAAGAAGAGACCAGCATCACTGAGGTAACATCTTCTGGGAAGTGTTATCTGAGAGCACAAAGATGCTTTGTTCCAGAGATAGCCAAGGTTGTACCTTGTGCTGCAGCAGAACTTGGTAATGTGAAAGAGTCACCTAGGTGGTACTGGTTTTGAAGGTATGAAATGGTCATGAAGAGCAGCTGAGGCTTGGCACAGTGAGAGGCCATGGAAGCCCATTGGTGATGGAGCAGCCTTAGTTTGCAATTGATAGCCCAGGACTGAAGGGGTCATGCAAAGGACAGTGTTTTAGAGATGCCAGTACCATGAATGACCACCAAGAACAGCAGCAGCAGTAGAATACAGGCATCTGGAGCCTAGAAGACAAGGTATGTGCTACAAAGGGCAGAGCTGGAGAAGTGACCACCTATAATTGATCTCCAGAAACAATTTCCTTAGATATAAGTTTAAAATTTTTTTAAGTTATACAATTACCATCACTCCTCCCTCACCTCCCTTTTTCCCTTTCCTCTCTGCAACACCTACCATGAATCCCCTTTGTCTTAGCTAGGTTGTGATGAACACTAGGACCAAAACAAGTTGGGGAGGAAAGGGTCAGTTTGGTTTATGCTTCCATATCACTCATCAAAGAAAGTCAGGACAAGAACTCAAACAAGGCAGGAAACTGGAGGCAGAAGCTGATGCAGAGGCCATGGAAGGGTGCTACTTACTGGCTTGCTCAGTCTTTTCTTATAGAACCCAGAACCACTATCCAAAGGACAGCACTACACCCAATGGGATCTTTAACTAAAAAGATGCCCTGCAGCCTTGGGTACAGGCTGATCTTATGATCTATGAGGTTCTCTCCTCTCAAATCACTTTAGCTTCTGCCAAGTTGACATAAGACTATCCAGATAACCCTTGTTCTTTCTCAAATTCATAGCTCCCATTTTCAAATTGTTATAGATACACATATACATGCATATATATATATATATATATATATATATATATATATATACTGGCTGGTTTTGTGTGTCAACTTGACACAGGCTGGAGTTATCACAGAGAAGGGAGCTTTAGTTGGGGAAGTGTCTCCATGAGATCCAGCTGTGGAGCATTTCTCAATTAGTGATCAAGGAGGTAGGGTCCCTTGTGAGTGGTGCCATCCCTGGGCTGGAAGTCTTGGGTTCTATAAGAGAGCAGGCTGAGCAAGTCAGGGGAAGCAAGCCAGTAAGAAACATCTCTCCATGGCCTCTGCATAAGCTCCTACTTCCTGACCTGCTTGAGTTCCAGTCCTGACTTCCTCTGATAATCAACAGCAATATGGAAGTAAGCTGAATAAACCCTTTCCTCCCCAACTTGCTTCTTGGTCATGATGTTTGTGTAGGAATAGAAACCCTAAGACAAGCAAAAACAAAAATGTGATATCAATAGAATCCTGACAGCTCTCTGACTACCAAAAACACTAGGTTCAACTTAAATTCATGGGTCTGTGGGCCACACCCTCTCTTTTATGATCATGGACATTACTTATTACAAGGGAGCCAGAGCCACAACATACCCAGAATGGAAACAAGGACTCACCTGAATAACCAAACAACATGGAAATACCTTAACATAAATGATTAACCTGCACTTGCATTTATCTTCACTTCAAATTTTTTTTTTTCCCAAGCAAGAACCTATTATCAAAAGCAAGCATTTCTCAGCTGATAATTGACTACCAAACTATTATGAATATATGCTGGGGAACCTTCATGAATCTAATGTTAGACTACAAAAAGGTGCATTTGGAATCTCTGTTCATTAAATAGACCCAAGACATACCAAGGCATGTTCTCAGTGCTGTCTGAGACACATGAGACCATCAACCTGGGTTGAATTTGCAAGAAGAGAATATGCACTGCACCTTGTGCAAAGATCCTATCTGGATTTCAAGATATCCAGGAATAGTTGATGCCAGTTGAGAGTTAAGTCAACACTAAGCCTGTTAAGAAACCTGGACCCACCTTAAACACCAATGGTACAAGTCTCATGAGTGACATAAGGGCAAATTCTTTAACATCAATATTGGTTCTGGGACAAGGTAAAATTCAAGGGTATATGAACCACACCTTGTCTTTATTTGACCTAGTACTATGTTCAAAGCAAGTGACCCAGAATAATACAACATGCCCTTAAATGGGACAAGGATTGTTGGCTTATTTTTTTTTTTTTGAAATTGATTTGTTTTATTGCATTATGACGAGAAAAGATACATGATTTCAATTTATCTGAATTTGTTAACATTTAAAAGCCTATTTTAAGTAAATAGAATTACATCACATTCTTGTTTCCCTTTTGTACTCCAACTCCTCTCAGAGACCTCCCTTCAATACCTGCAATAACTTTCATTTTTTTTATTTTGTCATGTTTTTTAAAATTTATAAAATATTGTAACAATAAAAATTAGTATGATAAAAATTGTTTGATATAAAACAACAATCACTGAACAGTCTTATGTAGATGCTTGTCTGCAGCAATACTGAAAATACATACATTTTTCTCAATATAAATTTTAAATAACTCCAAACATATTGCTATATTTTGAAATAATACATCACTACTAGCATTTTTTAAATGAACATAAATAGATAAAGTCTTTTTGTTTGTTTTGTTTTTAGTAGAGCTTAAAATCTTAGCTCTTATCGTGGTACAAGCCCAAAATAAGAACAATTTTTAGACATTGGAGTTCATTGTAATAAGGCTGTACTTGAATGACCCACGCATCACGAAAGGATTTTTACCTCCATCATAGTTAAGATAAGAGTTGACAGTTCTGCTGTACCATGGAATAAATTTTAAGCACAATTTTTGGATACAGATTTCCTGCTATGGTCAAAGCTATTTTATTGCAGTGATTGTCTTCATTCTCGTACCACAGAGAATGGGTTACATTCATTTAAAAAAATGGTGTGTGTATTAAGATGATCTATCCATGAAGTCAGTCACCAACTGTTTCCATGAAAAATGCTTCAGCTTGGAGGGTAGCACATTCATTAGGTGAGGGTGAGAATCTTGTTCATTGGCTGTGATGATTTTGGAAAGCATTCATCTCAGAGAAAGAATAACTTTCTTCTTCAAATTTGATACAATAGTTACAAATAGCAAGCAAAGCATTCAGTCTCACCTTTGTTCTCTTACAAGCTACCTCCCCCAAGTTAATTTTCTACATTTCGTTTGGTTGTATAAATAATTTTGAAATATGTAAGCTCTTCTGAAAACCATAGAATAGTGTAAAAACATGAAATAAACAATCCTACTAATAGAGAGGATGAGAAAGGAGAAGTATGGTTTCAAGACCATTATGTATTATACAGCAAGACACTGTCATGTACAAACAAGCAGAAAGTATATATGAATTATACAATATTAGACGTATTTCTCCAATTACCAACTTAGACAGACCACTGAATGGTAGCCAACAAATTTCTAATTGCTAATATTTTTGAATTTCAATCAATTAGGATATGTTGGTAATATTATTTTTCATATTAAGAGATATTAAGAAAAAGTAATTATTACTTCCTGTTTTTGTTGTTATAGGTGGAATTATGTTTGTGTGGGTTTGTTGAAAGATTACTTACTTGACTCTTCTAGGGTGTAGTTTTACTCCATATGTTGGTGTTTTCCATCTATTATCCTTTGTAGGGTTGAATTTGCTGAAAGAGATAGTATAAAATTGGTTTTGTCATAGAATATCTTGTTTTCTCCATCTATGGTAATTGAGAGTTTTGCTAGGTATAATAGCCTGGGCTGGCATTTGTGTTCTTGTTGGGTCTGTATGACATCTGCCAAGGATCTTCTAGCTTTCATAGTCTCTGATGAGAAGTCTGGTGTATTTCTGATAGGCCAGCATTTATATGTTACTTGACCATTTTCCCTTACTGCTTTTAAATTTTTCTTTGTTTAGTGTATTTGGTGTTTTGATTATTATGTGGCAGGAGGAATTTCTTTTCTGGTCCATTCTATTTGGAGTTCTGTAGGCTTCTTGTATGTTCATGGGCATCACTATCTTTAGGTTGGGGAAGTTTTCTTCTATAATTTTGTTAAAGATATTTACTGGCCCATTACATTGGGAGTCTTCACTCTCTTCTATACCTATTATCCTTAGGTTTGGTCTTCTCATTGTGTCCTGGATTTCCTGGATGTTTTGGGTTAGGAGCTTTTTGCTTTTTGCAGTTTCACAAAACTTTTGCATCGACACAACTTTGACTCTTTTGTCAATGGTTTCTTTGGTATCTTCTGCCCCTGAGATTATCTCTTCTTTCTCCTGTATTCTGTTGGTGATGCTTGCATCTACGACTCCTGATCTGTTTCCTAGGTTTACTAACTCCAGGGTTATCTCCCTTTGTGTTTTCTTTATTGTTTTTATTTCCAGTTTTAGATCTTGGACAGTTTTGTTTGATTCCTACACTTGTTTGGTTATGTTTTCTTGTAATTCTTTAAGGGATTTTTGTATTTACTCTTTAAGAGCTTCTAGCTGTTTACCTATGTTCTCCTGTATTTCTTTCTTTCTTTTTTCTTCTGCAAACACACGAGGTTTATTGGGGAAACCAGTGCACTAGAGCCAAACTTGTAAGCCACACAGGGGCACAGGAGTTCAACCCCTAGCTAAAGAAATGTAGGGTATTTAAAGGAAAACACCACAAACCAGGGGGAGTGAGGGAAATTCCAACCCAAGTTATTCAGTCAGTTAGGGAGGGGAACATATTCATTTTAGGAATGTAACCTTATACTGGTCAGGTCAGCAGGGTGGAAAGCCTCGTGAACCAGTTGACCTTCCTAGTTCGGCCCTCATTGTGGTTCAGTCAGGAGGGGCAGGTCTCAGGAACCAGAGCCCTGAGGCTCTGAATCAGCCAAGTTCTTGGAACCCAGGGCTCTGAACCCACTGACCTGCATTCTTCTTAGTTCTGCTCAGTCTGCTAGGGGTCATAAAAAACTTTTTTTTATACCTTTCATACTTTTCATTCCCCACTTCTTCTAGTACATAGTTCTAATCACAGAACAAAATATCAGCATCATCATAATATGGATTTCCTTGGCCTTGTAAAGTATGATATTGTTGGTGTAACATTAAAATTTGAACAGCAGCTGGGCAGTGGTGGCACACACCTTTAATCCCAGCACTTGGGAGGCAGAGGCAGGCAGATTTCTGAGTTTGAGGCCAGCCTGGTCGACAGAGTGAGTTCCAGACAGCCAGGGCTACACAGAGAAACCTTGTCTCAAAAAAAAGGGGGGGGGGTGAGATGGTTCAGCAGGTAAGAGCACTGATTGCTCTTCCAAAGGTCATGCGTTCAAATCCCAGCAACCACATGGTGGCCCACAACCACCCGTAATGATATCTGATGCCCTCTTCTGGTGCATCAGAAGACAGCTACAGTGTACTTATAATAAATACGTAATAAATAAATCAATAAATCTTTAAAAAAAATCTGAACAGCACTTATTCTTTCTCCAATAAAAGCAACTGATTTATTTAACACATATGGATCTATAGTCAAAAGTAAGAGTAGGATCAAAAGGGGTCCAGCAAGGGAAGACACCAGAGTAGTCATCTATGGGCATTTACTAAGTCAACTCTCAAACCAGTTTTGCTGTGCTTCTCTATCTCTCTTGTCATTGATCTAATCTTTCTCTGAGCTTACTCATAGAATCTCTAATGACTCCTGAAAGGTCTACATAAAAGCAACATTCTTCTTTGAGAGCAATGCATAGCCCTCCATCTTTTAGAAACAGTAAGTCTAATCCCCTCCTATTTTGTAAGACCATCTCTGAGAGGGAAGTCAGGTATTCTTGGAGGTCGGTTAAAGTCTCTTTTATTCTGTCTATATTTAAATCAATGACAGCTCTTAACTCTCTATAAGTCTTAAGCTGCAATGCCATAGCAGATGTTCCTGTAGCTGCCCCCACAGTCTCTAAGCCTAGTCCCATCATAACTGTCAGGGGAACCCCTAACTCTCTTCTATTGTCAGGCACTATCTTACTAGGTTCTCAGACTTCCTAGCTTCTCTTCTTTCCAGTCTTATCTCTCTTTAGCTCTCCAGCCTCTTACTCCTTCTGACACTTTGCTTGCATTAGACTCTATACCTTCATCTAAATGTTCTATCTCTTCATTATACCCTTTTACAGTCCTTCTGCAACATTCCTTTTTCTTTCTCAGTTTTTCTGTTATAAAACACTTTCTCAGCTACCTGTACTAGTTCTCTTAACAACTTGTCTTGCCTCTCTTCTAACTTTTGTAGTCTTTCAACTCTATCAGAAATCTAGGAATGACTGAATAGAGAACTGCCAATTGATAGAGACTGCTGGACACATGGACAGTCCTTACTTCAAAACGTTGGAGCATTGATCTTCAACCTTCTTGCCCATGAATGTCTGAAAACAGGAACATTAAGAACTCGCCTACTCTGTCTCAGAACTTGCCTACTCTGTCTCAGCAGATATAAGCTGTCCTAGGCCTGTATGTCCTTTTTGGACAGTATCGCCTGAGGCAACTTTTGCCTAGTAGTGGTCCCGCCACAACTGGAGCAACTCCAATGATGCTCAATTTCTTCTTCAAATCTGGGAAAGGGGTACTGTCTGGAACAGACAAGTCTCTAGCCAAATGAATAAATAATATCAAATGCCACATTCTGTGGATTTCTGATATTTTTGAAAACCAACTATCTATGTAAAGTAACCTGGACTATTGTCTGTGAACTACTCTCAGTTATTTTTAATTAAAATCTTGAAATCACCCTACCAATAAGCTCAAAGCCATGAATCTATTAATTTGGCCCTAAACTCAATGGGTCTAAACATCTCAGATCTGTCTATAATAGCAGTAAAAGGAGGACTGGGTCTAAGCCCTGCCTACTAGGGAAATAAAAGAATTACTTATGAGCCTACAGACAACTCTTACCAAAAAAAGAAATCTCTTAAATGAGTAAAGAAAACTTCATCTTTTGGCCTTAAAGAATACACAAGAGAACTGTATTAGCTACACCTCTCAGTCAATAAGAACACTATTGTACACCTAATCTTACCAACAAATTCTCAATTTAAAATCTCTTACTCATTTCTTGCATAGCAGTTTAAGATGTAAATGGTTTATAACACAAGCTTCAACTCTTACCAATTACTATTACAAACATATGATACAAAACTCAAAACTAATGATATAAATGTTAAAGCAAATTTTCTGGGAATAAGCTGTCTATCTGAAGAAATGCTCAAATACCTGACCAAATTTTAGTCATACAATGCTTCCAGTTTAAATTATGCACCAATCAAATCATTTTCAGTACAGAGTAAATATTATCAGAAGGTTCTTTTACCAAAGATAACTTTGATTTTGTATCAAAATAAGTTCTGTAACTAATAGGAACATGTGACTTTAACTCAATAACATATCACAATGCTTTCTACTAAATGAGATTATAGCTATACAATTAAATCTGGCTACTTTTCCAAATATGAATGTTTTACATTTCCTAAAAAGACAACCTATCCATAACCCTCTCCAGCCCCAAAGCCCAGGGAACTGGGTAGACGAGTCATCATAGCTTCTTCATGCTGAACAGGGGTGTTGAGATATAAGGGGGGAAGGAAAAACAGAATTAGTCTTCTGATGTCTGTTTCTTGACTTATCAGGCTGAAGTTCAGGATACCAGGAGTTCAAGCAAACCAGCTCAGCACGTCTGATGAAGGAATTCACCAAGGCTGTACATTTCTGCAACAT
>JADRCD010236936.1:17378-38008 GCA_019843815.1 Montemys delectorum
AAATACTTCAAGCATCTTTTCCCAAAAACACAAAAACAACACCTTTAATCATGAATACAAAGAGATCTATCTGGGTGGTATTTAGGTTCTCAGTGCCTCAAAGTCTCCAAATAAGAAAGTCTCTATTTCTGATGTAAAGGACAAGATAAAATTCCTTATTTTGCTAATGCTAAGAGTGCACCATTAGACCGGTTGCATTTGACCAAGGACCAGCAAGGGAAGGTATCTCTCACTGGCTCAGTAATGGACAACTGTACGTGCAAAACAGCCTCCTCCCAGTAACAGCCACAGCTGTTCCAGGTTTCCTTACTCTTAAAAGCAGGCAGGTAGCTGCTCTTTGTTCTAACTTGGCGCTCTTGGGTCACGGGACTCAACTTTGGTGCACTTGAGTCTCCTTACTCAGACTTTTACCCAAAGAAGGAAAAAAAAGGAAAAAGAAATAAAATATAAACCTTAACTCTCAGGGTAATGATTTTAAATTACTAGCAGGAATTATAAAGAATGAATCCACCCACAAACTCCATTTCTCATCAGTCCTTCCCAGCCATCCTGGAGCTAGCCAAACTCTGCTGCCCAGGGAATGTAACACTCAGCAGCTAGGTAGTCCAGTGCTAGGGAGCCCACGCTGGGGTCTGCCCATGAGCCATTCTGTAGGCTGATGTGGGCCACAGCCAGTAGGCCCTAGTGAGTGGGGGGGGGTCCCCCCATGCCACAGGGAAGGGGAAGAGAGGCTCGGAGGGTGCTTGGGGCAGTGGTTGTCCCACTCAATTGTCTGCTTGCTCAATCTTCCTGATGTTCTGCTTGTGCAAAGGTTGCTGGTCCTCATTGGGGTGGTCTGGCTGCTTATCCATAGCCTGTGCCCCACCCAAGGCTCAGCAACAACTAAACTTGGGTTTTGCTAGTTCTGCCTCTCCTGATGCCACTGGGAGGGGGAAGAGAGGCACTGAGAGTGCTCAGCGCGGCAGTCGTCTCTGCTTACTCATTTGCTTGTCTAAGCACTCCACGTATGCTAATGGGTGCAAGACCCCATTGGGGTGGTCTGCCCGCTCATGCTCCTGTTCTACCCACTTGGCTTTGCTCACGTGTGCGCATCTGCCAACCTCCATGCTTCCTCCCCTCTTCCTCCACTGCTGCCATGGCCCTGCCATGGCCCCAGGTAGGACCACCAAAACAAGCACAAGCCCATGCCCTGCCAAAGGTCCAGTGGTATACATGGTCCTCAGCCTTCAGGAGCACACACCTTACCTGTTGCCACTGCCACAGCAGCTACGGCTCTAGCTTTAACACCATCCATCAGTCAAGGGGGGTAGAAGTCGTCAGTCTAAAGTCCAAATACATAGAACAACCACACAGACAGCTCAACCTTTCCAGGTCCATGACACAGAGAAAGACAATTGGGCCCAGTTATAGACATCAGGTGCACCTGCACACACAGAAAATTAAAGCCAAATCACGGTGTTGCTTGACCATGCCTGCCATGCAGCTGAGGTTAACCAATTACCCTTGTACAAAGCAGGGGCCAGATACAGACAGAACAAACACACAAAGAGACTAGAAAAGACCCATCTCAATCTCGAGTGCCAACCCTACTCCAGAAAAACAGATGGCCGGAAATTTGCCGAGGTCCTTTCTTTATCTGAACTGACAAGTCATGTGCTCTGTCCCTAACCTCTGTCAAGTGATCTAACGTCAGAGTCAAAGGGGTGGTTACAGTATGTCCCATCGTCGTAGTCACAAGGATGACAAAAATCACAAACACAGCACAGAAAATCAGATAGAGAGTAATACAACAAAAACAGCCCAGGTGGAGCCAATTGAAAAGATCTGATGGCCGGGTGAACAGAAGTACCCTCCTCTTGAGGAGCGTTAATGGCGCCCCTGGCCTCCTGAAGGTCCTCTAGGCATCTCTGAGGATCCCCAATCTCCACTGGGATGTCTACCAAAGTGTCAGTGGGTGATCCTGGCACGTCTACTGATCAGCCCCCTTTCCTCCTCTTTAGGGCAGGGAGTCGCTGTCCCCTCTTGGGAAACAACCGCAGAGAATGGAAGCAAGAAACAAAATTCACAGGCTACAAACAGACAGATAAACAAATCAAAATAAGAACTCACCTCCAAGAGGTCCTCGGAGTCAAGGGTGGTCAAGAATCCCAGATGAGCCCCCATAATGAAAGACCCCTAAGAGAGGAGACCCTCACTCTAGTCTCAGAATTACAGGAACCCCACAAAACTCACGAGAGACTGATCTTGCTGCAAACACATGAGGTTTATTCGAGAAACCAGTGCACTGGGGCTGAGCTCCGTAACCCACGCAGGGGCAGAGAAGTTCGACCCTCCTGTATTTCTTTGAGAGAGTTATTTATGTCCTTCTTAAAGTCCTATATTATTATCATGAGAAGTGATTTTTGATCTGAATCTTGCTTTTCTGGTGTGATGGTGTGTCCAGGACTTGCTATGGTGGGAGTATTCTGATGATGCCAAGTAGCCTTGGTTTCTGTTCCTGTGATTCTGGGATCCTGTGATCCACAGACCTCTAGAGCACCTGGGATTTAGAGCTTCCTCTGGGTGTTATGGGATTAGCTATAGAGTTTGTGCACAAGGTCTGCTCAGGGGACTAGTCCAGACAGACTGGAAGAAACCCATGCCACTGGGCTGGTGGAGTTCCTGCATGCTGCTGGTCCCAGTTACTCTCAGTGTTAGGACAGATGTTGAGTCCTCCTCACCTCTGATGCTCTGATACTGGGCATATTAGAGTGTCTGAGAGTAGAGCTTTCTCTGGGTATTGTGGGACTGGTTACAAAATTTGTTTCCGTAGTCTGCTCAGAGTACAGGCCTAGACAGATTAGAAACAACCCGTCGGCTTGTATTTTCAAAGCCTACTTTATGATGTATAGTTAAATGTTTTAACATCCCTTCTAGCCTACCACTCACCAGAGTTAGTGTAAAGAAAATGTTAATAGAGCAAAGCAGGATATGGATCTATTTAGAAATAATTCTTTGGGGGCAAATCCATTCTGCACCATTAGTATGTCAGCAGTTAAATTCACATGAATCAGTAGTGGTATCTCTATCCACTTGCAAACATCTTTCACAAATTAGCAATTGGAGTTATGTCTATAAGAAATCTCAAGCTTCTCCCAATCCAACCAAGTCTGCAGAAGTTGCAAGAAGCTAGTGCAATACCACCAGAAGTTCTTTGGTGTTTTTCTCTCTACAAAATCCCAGCAAACAATGATCATCAAAGAGTAGCAAGGCAAATCAATACAAGACAGCATCATATACTCTGTTGGGTTCTATTTCAAGTCTTTGCAAATATCATATGTTCTCTCAACATCTACTCTAGTAAAATATCACATGCCCTTTTTCTCACAGACTCCAGAAATACACCTTGTGTCTGTTCTCAGCAAAACATCCTCCCACATGTCTGCTTCAACAAAACAACATAAGAAAATTTCCAGAAAAATACAACATAAGTCTCCAAAGAAATTTCCACTTCAAAAGACTCCTTAATGAATAAACATCATGACTATCAAGAATGGTTAGAGAACATGTGACCTCATTGTGACTGCAATTAAATTTTTTTTCTAGGCTAGGCCCTGTTCACCAAAAGTCTTACTTGTATAAACAAATCTTTCTAACCTGATGACTGCCAGCCAATCACTATCAGTAGAAGCTAGAGGACCCTTACCACCAAGGAGCCTGGGTCGAACTTTACATCTATCATGTGGACCACACTCACTCTTAAATCCAGGAGCTATGCTCAACTCAGATGACCCAGGACCACAAAACATAGCCTTATGATGCCTGGGCCAAACCAGGATACAATCTGAGTAGGCTTTGGCATAATGCACATGTGAGTCACATCCAGTAGCCATTATGTGCCCTGCTGACACTTAGTCTTCAAGAGATCCAGGACAAGATGATCTCAAGTGTGCAAATATGTGTTACTCAATGCCAAGACCTCAAAGGAAATTAGAAACACCACAATGACCAGCATTAGTGGACTGATATGTGATATCACCCACAAAAACCTCAAGACCATTGTCTAAACTCTTGTATCCTGACATCTTGGGTTCCCTAGACAGTCCTATTGATCTTGGCCCTCAACTTGACCTGATTTGAAATATCAGACAACCCATTGGATTAACAATGTTATAACACAGAACTACAGACACAATTTTAATGCTAATCAATAATGGAAAAGCCTGAAATCCCTGCTCTGGAGGCATGTTTGTTGGCATGTTCACTGTCTAAACACAGTTGTTTATACTTCTTTAAGGTCTTACCAGAGCCTACAAAGAAGAAGCTGAAGTTCTACCCCAATTTCTATAGATCTCTATCTTCATTTTACATTTATAACACAGTTATTAAGCCTGTATTAATCTTACATTATTAATTCTTCATTTTATGTCCTAGTATCATTTAATAGTTTTTAATAAATAGAAGGTACATCTGCTACCATGGTTTATTCAGAAATGCTTATTGTGTCCCTTTGCCTGTTTTTATGACTGATTGAACTTCCTAAGAAAAGGCTGGGATGATTATTGACAATCACTAAGTGTGAGCAACTAGAATGTCTCTTCCTCAACTGCTGTCTCCATGTATACAGCACACATCTGAATGTTCAGATCAAGAAGATCAGTGTACCTCTAACCATAATTTGTGTCATTGTCTTTAGTTGCTGTCTCCAAAGGAAAACTAAAGAAAGGTAGGTACCCAGTTGGCAGGAACACTCACCTAGTTGCAAAACCACAGGGATAAAATTCTAAGTAGGAGGGGCTTCTCCCAAACATTTCCAGTACCAAAATAAGATTAGTACTAATTTTTAGAGGGTTTCTGATGATGGGATGGGAGCCATAGGGAAACCAAAGTTTGGTGTGGGCCACATTGCACCAGAAATTTGAAAAATGTTTTTCAGTGAGACTCTATATGAGGATAAATGCACATTCATAGTGATATCCCATTCATGGTGCTGCAATAAAGTCATGTAATGATTCTTGTCAAAAAGTAAGAGTTGTATTTCTTCTATTGAAAGAACTAGTGACAAGCCACTCAGGGATTATCTCTGATGATCTTGAGGTATTTTAGGTGTTATAGTCATTGACATGTTCACTAATCAGGTGCATATATATCTGTCTCCCATTCCCCTGGTCTTTGTTAATGTATATTCTTCCCAATGCCCCAGAGCCTTAACAGGGGTTCTATGAAAAACAAATCAATGGCCCTTTCTAACAGTTGGACTTTTATGGTCACAGGACTCATCATCATCATCTAGGTATGAAAACTCTGTTCTCTCTGCACACATGCTTTTCCTTCATAGATATAAGAGTCCATCAGACATTATGAAAGGAAAAAAAATAAAAAAAGCCAAGAATCATGTTTCTCTGCCTCTCACATCAACTATCAGGTGACATCTTCCTATGCAAATTTGAACTTCTGATACCTAGCTCCTCCCACACCTAAAAAGAAGCAAACTCCAAATGTAGTGCAGTTGGGCCATCATGTGAAGGGAGGGTGTTTGTTGTTCATAAACATCATTGAGTTAGAAATAGAGTAGACTTTTTAGAGACATGGTCATCTACATCCTAATATCTGGTTCATCTTAAATAAAACTATTTAACATCTTGTTCATTTGCCTATGGATGGATTGATTTGAGGATCCAAAAATAGTGAAAATTTTTACAGTGTGTGAGCCTTGGTGTGTACACATGAAGGTCCTACCACTCATTTTGAGCTTGAGCTCAAACCTAATACAAAAGTATCACTGGCTAAATCCTGAAATGAAATAAGCCAGATGAAACTTAAATTAGAAAACTCAAGGACAAACTGAAAGAAATGTAATCCAGTCAGAACATGAACCCATAGCAGCCTAAGACAGAGGCTCAGGACTTAGGGATCAAACCATATCCTTACATAATCCTAGGATGAACCAATTCTGCAAAAGGGGCAAGGATGTGCCTAAAACTAAATTTCCCCAAACCAAACCCTCAAATGTAGTCTCTTGCATGAGAAACTTCAGTTTGAGTTTTTTGTCATGGGGGTTCAACAAACTCCAAAACTAATATAGGCTAATTCTGCTGCTGTTGCTCACTTCCCTGCAATTGAACGTAATGCCCTATTTCTGAAAACACCGAGCTCTTGGGTCATGAGACTCAGAGAATTTGGGAGTAGATATAACACTAAAACCTCTCCCATGAGGACTAACATTCATAATCATAGCAGATGCTGTAGAAGCTGCCAAAAGTAGGGGTTTGCAATCAATTGTGATGCCATTTAAGCACAAAATTACAAAAATAGCTAACTTAACAGAAGATAAATACTGCCTATACTTGAATTTTAGTCAATTACTCATGACTACTGCCACAGAACACCCTTGGGGGTCTGGGCACCAAGACAGGATTTGGCGAAGATACTTAGGTGGAAACGAATTCAGCGTGACAGACAACACAAACACGAGAGTAGTTTCAGTGCAGCTGCGAAGTTTACTGATTTCACTCAGACTATTATACACTCAAACCAAGAACTAGGAACATTGTCAAAGTGCCAAACATTAGACATTCATTATTAAGAATTCTTCATTACAGTAATAACATCTGAGAAAAGAACTTCATGACCTGGTAACCTGCCAAACTGTGGTCACTGATTCAGACACCTACATAACTTTTCTTAGACAGATCAAGAGTTCTTAAATCCTTCCTACACACACATGTCTTTCCATGACTTCTGCTTTTTCTCTTGGTTATATAGTACACCAAGGGGGCCTAGTCTTTTAATTCTTTTCCACTGACTGAGGTTATACTATCTTATTATCCTCCCCTCAAAAGTTACCCGTCTTTGTAAATCCCTATCATATCTTCCTGTATAAACTGAGGTAGGAGCAGGAGTCGTGGGAACTCTCATCAGGCTGGATCCCACGGGAGAACACCACCACCTACCATTGATCCGATGAGCAGCTCTATGCCCATGATCAAAGGTACGTGTATGTACTCTTGGAACATAATATCCCCTCCATGCCTCATTGTCCTTTCTATTCCTGGTCACATCTCTCTTCCTCCTGTACCCTAGCCCAAGTTCCCACTTTTGAAGCCATTCCAGGGCTGCATAAGGGGGCTTATCTAATTCATTCTGCATATGGCGTACAAACTTAGTGAATGGCGTGATCTCAGTCTGATTAATAATAATATTTCTAATTATCATTTCAAACGAATGTTCCAGGGCTATTATTCCCTCAGCTGGTTCCAGCTGACCTCCACCTCCAGAAATCTCAGTCCCTTGTCCACAAGGCCTGGTAGGTAAATTATTTATGGGATTTTCTGTGTCTCTAAGACGTGAATTATCCACTTTCCCAGGAATTGTAATCATAGCAAGTTGCAGGAGCGCTATAAGATAAATCATATAAAAGCATAAGATGAACCCTGGCCCTCCAAGCATCCAAAATCCCCTTAAAGCCTCAAGGGAATGAGTGAGCTGCCTCAACAAATATCCAGGCTTCCTTTCCACAAGTGCCTCTGCTAGGGGGTCCTTCTCCATTGCTTGCAGCAGACTGGAGACCCCTCCTAGCCTAGTGTAACATTTGCTTGTCACACAGATGTCATAGCCAGCAAGGCTGGCGAGGCAGGTGTGGCAGACTACCACTGCCTTGGATCTTACAGCATAAACTACTACTGATACTACACTAGCCCACTGTAATTCCTGACTGCATTTTCAATATTTATCCTAAAAGCCGCAGGGCAAGTTTCCCTTAGAGATGCTGTGGAAGCTGCACCCATGAAACCACAATTGCAAATATCTAAGGAAAACCTAAAGAAGAACATTACCATTGGACATGGTAATATAAATGGGGAAAGCTTATAGAGTCTCACCCCTGGACAAAGAGCTATAGGTAACTAAGCACTAATGAAAGGGAGAATGAGCCCTAGCATTCAGACCTGAAAATATATACATGCAAGCATCACTGAACAGACTCAGCATATTGTAGGCATACATTTATACATTTCCCAATAGGTAAGTACCAATTATAAAGAAAAATAAGCCATGAATTTGAGAGAGTAGAGAAAAAGAGAAATAAATGGTAAGGAAGCAATAAATGCTGGTGTTTATGTTAATTTTACAATTGCAAAATATGTTTTTGGAAACTATTTAATGAAGTCTTAGGCATAGTTCAATATTTAGTATCTTAATATTTATACAATAACATATTTCATATATGTGTATTTTAGTTTAACAGTCCTAGCTCCACCCCTAGATCTTATTCCTCACAAGGAGTCACACTCACAGATGTTACAGCCTCATGTTGGACAGGTGGGTTCCATGGTGACAAAGACTGTCCCCGTGAACATTTAAATTCAGCAACATCCCAGAGCATAATACTTTATCTTCTACTACAACCACCTGCCACCTACTCATTTTCCAAAACCCCATTTCTCATGTTAAAATCCACCCCTACTTGACTGCCTTTATCTAACAGAAAAGTAACACAGAAGACTACATCACTCTCAACTTGTTACTGGGTCAGCAAAACCCTTGTCTGCCTCAGATTTATACCCATACCTGAGTCTGTCAGGTGGCAGAAAGCTAGTGATTCATCTGCTAAATATATTTTTTAGATTTTCTATTTCAAAGATCTAAAGAAAGTTTATATAGATGTGACATTTACATTACTTTCTCAAACCCCAAATGCACTTACTCTTTTCTGATATCCACATACATATTATACCAGCTTGCATTTTTATGCAAACTGTGTGGTTAGTTGCTCCATGTTCAACATGAAACTTTGAGATGTATCTAATTCAATTTCAAAAAACCACTGATATGAGACACTGTGACTAGATCAATGAATGTCTATATTATGTCACATTATGTGCTAACTAGGAGACTAAATACCCAAATCATAAGATACTTCTTAAAATATGTTTTCTAATAGTCATCATTTCCAGGTTTTCCTTTTAAAATATTTTTCCATCAATTTATTCATTTTAACACCATAATCATAGCTCTCTATCTCTTCCCAGTATCCCATCACCTGACTTCCCACCACTACCACCACTCCCCTTCATTTCTGAGGGAGATCTCCCACTAGGTATCAACCCACCATGGTACCCCAAGTCACTGCAGGACTAGGCATACTGCAAACCTTTCCTACTGAGGCTGGACAAGTCACCCTCATTTGAGGAACAGGATCTACAGGCAGGCAATGGAGTCAGGGTAAGACCATGCTTTGCTTGGTAGGAGACCCACATAAAGACCAAGCTGCATATTTATCTTCTAAATAAGTATGGGGGTCCTAAGTCCAATCCATGAGTGTGGTTCAGTGTCTGGAAGCCACAAGGGCTCCAGGATAATTGACTCTATGGATCTTTTGTGGTTCCTATCAGCTCCAGGTTCTTCAATCCTTCCCTCACCTCCTCCACAAGACATTTTAAGCTCAGTCTAATGCTTGGCTGTGGGTCTCTGATGTTGGATGGAGCTTCTCAGAGGATAGTTTATGCTAGGCTACTGTCTATGAATACAGACAGAGAGATATAAGCATAGCCTGAGGCTACAAGGTAGTTGGAGGAAGTTGGGCTTACAATGTGTTCCTATTGATCCTCTGAGAAAAGGTCAGCACATTCCTCCCTTAATTGGCAGGGCTTCCTAACATATTCATTTATGTCCATCTCACACTGGGCACTATGTATCCAGACCAGCAGTGACAAATGTAGCTGTCATCAATATCTTCACATGTTGTATCATTGTAAAGGCTTTGACCAACAAAGAGACACCAAAGTCTCACAGTGTATCTCTGAATCTACTGCCATGCCATCACAGGAATAGTTCTTTCCTCCATGCACGCACGGAAATATAGCTGACTGGCACATCCATCAAAGTTGAGTTCACATTGGTCTCCAGGGAATCCAGGTATGTAGTAATAGATTTAAGTCCTAAGATCATCCTGACACATGGCACCATGTAGACACCCCTGGGATTCTCACTCAACAGTTCATACCAAAATACTCTTGAGGACAGATAGAGATGTATTTTCCTACCTCATTAAAGCATACAGCCTTATTCATGCAGGGATCAGAAACATATTCATCTGTTTCCAAGTCACAATGTCTGCCTTGGTATCCAGGGACACTGAAGCAGGAGTAATCATTGTGGTAGGGACTAGAAAGACTCATTGTGATCTGTCACACAGAACCTTTCAGCATATCTGAAGGGCAGGTACAGATAGGATGCTCAGGGTCTATATGACAGGTGTCTCCTTAGTCATTATTTTATTTATTGAGAATATCTGTTTTGATTTTGACAACAGATCTTGCTACATATTGTATATACTGGCCTCTAGGTCACAACACTCCTCTTGTTTCTGTCTATCAAGTGCTGAGATTCAGGGGCCACCGTGACTGGCTTTATTGCTAACATCTGCAATAAGAATCACAGCTATATATGAAAGCACATTAACACACAAAGCTTGCATTTTTGCTACTTGACCTCGATGTGGCAGCCAGTAAATGTTCTGCAATGACAAGGAGAATCAAGAACAATTGGAATATACATCAAAACATCAAAACCAAGGCCTTTGGCTAATCTATCTAAAGGTTACACTGATGAGTGTTACATAGGTTGGACACTAAAGAAGAAAATTGTCATATAGCATGAATATTCAATTAGATCTCATGTAAAAGCCGGTATATATTAATAGCCAATGATTAATTAATATTTAATGTTTCTACCTTAAATATAAAATAGCTTTTAAAAGTGTTTTGAAATTCTTCAAATGAAATTCTTCATCCCTGTTTTAGCTACTATAATTCTATAAAGAAGATGAGCTCTATTTGTAATTATAGAAATCTTATCAACCAGATCATACAATTGGGTTATTAGAACAGCATGGGATTGGCTTTCTACTATGACTGTGCCAAGGACATTTCACCTGAACAAGTAAAATATAGTGCATTGTCTTGTAAGGACCATAAGGCATGGAGAAGTCATAATGAATTTCCTTACAATTAAGTAATGGACTCACATGACTTTACATTTGTGTGCAGAGGTGCGAGTTCAGGGAACAGCCAAAGTATTTACTTTTCAAAGTAGAAAGAAAATTAAATGTTAGTTAAGAGTACCTTTTTGTAGTGTGTTAGCCTAATGCTGCTTGTATTATAATGTTATTTTGGGGTCTCGAAGACTGATTTCCCAATGTTACATTCAGAGAGAGTCTGCATGTAAGATATTGAGTGACCCTGCTCCCAATTAATTTTGATTGGAGAATGAAGATGCCAACAGCCAAGAGCTGGGTAGAAGAGACATATAGCTGAACAGCAGTGACAATGACTTTCAATGCCTGTAGTACTGAATTCAGTGACATTGACTTTCTCACTCTTTTTATTTAAAAGATAAAAGTTTTCATAAGATTTTTAACAGCATCAAACAATGAACTTTCGAATAATCCACTTTGACTCTCAGAATTTCTTACATGCATACACTTTGTTTTGATCACATTCCTCCTAAATTTTCCTAAATTCTACCTAGTCTCACACTTACCCTAACTTGGTGGGGTTTTGTTTGTTTGTCTGTTTGGTAGGTTGGCAGTTTTTTTGTTTGGTTTGTTTTAATGACCTACCTAGACCAACATTTCATGTGAGTGTGGTGCCGTCCACTATGCCGTGTTCAACCATCATAAACTGACTCTTCCTCCTATAGAAAACAATTGCTAACAGCTTCTCAGTTAGAAGTGAGCGGCCATGAGTCTCTTTTCCTTCCATGCTAGAATATTGTCAGGCTTCAGCTTAAGAGTTCCTAAGTCCAGCAGTGATGCCATATCAGGAAAACACTGTTTTAGGCACATCCTCCCTGTCCTCTGGCGTTAAAAGTCTTTCTACACCCTCTTTTAAAGTGTTCTCTGAGACTTAGAGGGATGTGTAGCATAAATATATAACTTGAAACTCCACAACAATTCCTCTGCATTTTGATCATTGCCAGTGTCAAGCATAGCTCACTGAACTAACTTCTCTGATGAAGTCTGAGATCTCACTAATTTATAAGTGTTAAGATGTGAATTCAGAGAACAGTTTAAAATTACCCTTTAACATACTAAATGTCTTAGGTTAACCCTAGAGGCCAGCGAGTTTTCCAGTCATAAATTCTTCAGATTTACACTATGAAGCATGCTTTTTCTCCTGTGGATTCAGAAAGTGTTTGGACACTGTAGTGGTTTAAATGAGAATAGTTCCATAGGCCCATATGCTTGAGTTCTTAGGTCACAGATGGGGCAACTGTTTGGGAATTATTTGGAGATGTGGCATTATAGGAAGAGATGTGGCACTAGAGTGGACTTTGAGGTGTCTCTCTGCCTCATAATGTCTCAAGATGTGAGCTCTTGATTACAGCTGCAGCACCATACATGCCCATCTGTTGCCATGATCCCTGACATGGTGATCATAGACTCACCTTCTGCAACTATGAGCAGCCAATAAACTCTTTCTTCTGTAAGTTCTTTGGTTATGGTGTCTCTTGACAGAAATAGTAATTTATCTATGGTAGTAGCTACCATAACATCCATACCAGTATTGTACACCTAGTTATATCTTGCCACATTGCTTATTATTTAGAGCTCCCAGTTACACAGCTGGGTGAAACTGTTAGTAGACCACTCTAGCAATCTATACAGCAAATTTCTGTACAATAAAAGCCCGTCAGCATGGAGAAACACTCTGCTGAAGATCCATTTGATTTCTTCAAGCCATGTGACTGAAGCAGGTAGTTTTTTTCATAAAGAGGGTCTTGCCACAGTTCCAGTGTACCACCAAGATCAACAAAAATCAATTTTTGCTTTCAAGAAAAGAATATTAATAAAATTCCATTATAAGTTAATGAAAACTAGTAGCTTATAAGACTCTTTCTTAGATATCAATCATCTCTTAAAAGCATTTGGTAAACGGACTTCTGTGACAGAACCAGATAGGACTGCAGATCATCATTTCTCTCTTTGTTCCTCCAAACTCAATTCGTAGTCTTATTCCCAGCTCTGTAGCAAATATCTGCTGCAGTTATCCCTAATCCCCCTGTCCTAATCTACAGTAAATCCAACTGATTCTTCCCTCCTCCCTCCCTCCCTCTCTCCCTCCTTCTCTCTCTCTTTTCTTCTCTTCCTTTCTCCCTCTCTCCCTCCACTCCTTGCTTTATCACAGACACCCACTACTAACACAAATGATACTCCTCCCAGGGGGGTGGGTAGATAGGATGACAGCAGATCTTAACTTCTCCTTGTAGTCCTAAAGTCTCAATCTTTTTAATCTTATCCTCAAATCTGTAGCAGAACACTTGCTGCAGTCTTTTTTCTCTCTGACCCTATTCCGAGTAAATCACAAAAATCTCCTTGAATATTTTCCCCCAGCCCATCCTAGCATCCCAGCCTCTAACACCAGCAGACGTTACTTATGAATACACCAGCTGAGCAGTCCAGAAAACAGGTTAGCTAACTGAAGACCTTCACCACCTCCTCCTCTCCTCCAAACCCAATCCTCCAGTCTCATATCTATATCTACAATAGAATATCTGTTGCAGCCTTCCTTCCTATTCTGCCCCCCAACTCCTCTGGATCCCATAGACCTTCCACTCCTATTCTCCCTGTTCACACATGTTGCGATATCACAGCCTCCAACTCCAACAGGTAGTTCCTGCAAACCCATAGACCACACCTTCTTATGAAGCAGATAGGATGTCTGTAAATCTTACCCCCTCCTTGGGTTCCTCTGGAACCAATCCACAGTCTCATATTTATTGTACTTATTGAAGAAGGAAATAAACAAGCTGGTGCATTAATCTCCTTCTAGTTTAATCTCTCTTAATTGTCACTACCCCCATTCCACAGGGGCAAAATAAGCAGATCCTGTTTGAACACTCTTTTCTCCACCATCCTGTGAACCACTTCAAATCCATAACCTATCCTCATTCCTGTGTCAGCTCCCAATGCTAGGAAGCACATATAACGAACAACACTCGGTGACCACAATTGTCAGGTTCAAAGAAAATTTCCCAATAGGCAACACACAGGCATCATACTTTCAGAAAAACCATAACAAATGTTACATCATATGCAAATGAATATTCAAAGGAAATTCAAACTTCAAGGAAGAATATAAAGATACAGTTTTGTTTTCATAAGAATGAATGACTCTGTTATGGTCCTAAGGTTGAATAATAAAACAGAGTCATTAGTAAAGATACCAGTACCTGTATCCTTCCAATCTATAGTGACAAAACCTCTCTGTGTTTTGTAGAATAACTTCTTTCTTAGTGCCTAGGAACTCAATTTAGTCACATCTTGACAGACTTGATTTCTGATAAGACTTAATCCTAACCCTAATCCTAACCTTAATCCCTAACCCTCTAGCCCTTTTCCCTATAGCTAGAGGTTTGCTATCTTTCTAGTAACTTTCATTGTCTTTTCATTCTTTGTTATTGTTCATAATTCCCAAGATAGAGAAAGGAAAGAGGAATCCATAATGTTTCAGTGGATCCATCTACTATGACAGACACATAACCCTTCCTAATATTTTTCTGGAAAACTAAAAATACTGGAGATTAATGCATCAGCTTGCTTATTTCCTTCTGCAACAAATACAGAAAAGTTACAATATCCATGGGTATGACTTTCTTGCTGAAAATAATCCTATGACATAAGCAGAATCTGAAATGATATTTAAAGACTTATGATTTAGTTGTAGATGTAAGAGCCAGTTCCAGCAGTTGTACTGAAGAAAAAGAAGTGTTAATAGATTGATGAATATCTGCACTATAAACCCTTCCTATACCTATTGGAGGAGTCAGTAAAATAAGGATCAGCATATGGCACAAAAGAAGATTGGATTTTTATATTCAAAAATTTAGTTCCTTAGAGAAAATTCCATAGTTTAACAGCTGGATAATGATCTCCTGTCTTTCAATAATAATCTGCAAATGAAACTTGAAAATCCTGAAGTTCTATAATGCTCTTAAAAGTTGATTGTTAGTTAAGGGTAATAGCATATAACAGGGATCAAACCTATATAATTATTCAGATGAAATCCTCCTCTGACTTACTAATTGAGCAAGAAGAATATGGTAAACACTTAGTATGTTATGGCTCTTATGGTATAAATAAATCTATACCATAGCTTTAATTTCTTGTGCTATAGTATCTGTGGGACAATTAGTGGGAAAAATAAGTTTAAAGGCAGTGATGGATCCACATGATACCCAAGTACTCTTTTAAATCTGGATTCAAATAACTGCAGTATGTGAGGACTATTCAAAGCTCTCTCTCCTTCAAGAGTTTTAAATAGATTAGGTAGCACATTGCAAATACTAAGCTCAGCTCATGAGACTCAGTAGAAATTGGGAAACAAATTCTTTTTCTCTGCCACAGTCTAGCTTTCCTAGTTGTAAGTTAGGTTTTTTTTTTTTCATAATCTCTCCTAAATCACTATCAAGAAATGGAGATAATTCAAGGCTAGATTGATTATCCAATTCTTCACCCCATGCTCCAGGGTCCTATTCAGGCAATGGAGGATACATACTTAAGGAGGCTCCAGTAAGGAAGCTGAGCAATCATCACCAGTGTAGCTGTCAGTGCTGTTAATCCTTTTGAATTTGCCTGATGAAGAAAATATTTTTGCCTCTTTTGCCAAATTTAAGGGTGGCCCATCCAGTTTACAGTCATTAAAAGAATTATTCATCTCTTCTTCATTGTTAATATCCTTCTTCCTTAATCATATTAATAACAGTACATGTCAATGCCCAAGAACCCAAAATTGAACAAGAATCTTTTCATTTTTTTCTTTCTTTCTTTTTTTATTAGATGTTTTCTTTATTTACAACATCCCCTGTTCCAAGTTCCCCTCCAAAAAAAAAAAAAAAAAAAAACTAAAACAATCCCCTGTTCCCTCCGCCTTCCCCCTGCTCACCATCCCACCCCCTCCTGTTTACTGGCCCTAGCATCCCCCTACAGTAGGGCATAGAACCTTCATAGGGTCAAGGTCCTCTCCTCCCACTGATGACTGATTTGGCCATCCTCTGCTATATGCCTGCTGCTGGAGCCATGAGTCCCCCCATGTGTACTCTTTGGTTGGTGATTTAGTCACTGGGGGCTCTGAGGGTACTAGTTAGTTCATATTGTTGTTCGTCCTAAAGGGCTGCAAACCCTTCAGCTCCTTGGGTCCTTTCTCTAGCTCCTTCATTGAGGACCCTGTACTCAGTCCAACAGATGGCTGTGAGCCTCTACTTCTATATTAGTAGGTACTGTCAGAGCCTCTCAGGAGACAGCTATTTCAGGCTCCTGTCATCCAGCACTTGCTGGCATCCACAATAGTATCTAGATTTGATGATTGAATATGGGAAGGATTCCCAGGTGGAGCAGTCTCTGAATTGTCCTTCCTCTAATCTCTGTTCCATAGTTAGTCTCTACAACTCCTTTCATAGATATTTTGTTCCCCCTTTTAAGAAGGAACAAAGTATTCACACTTTGGTCTTCCTTCTTTGAGTGACTTTACAATATTCTTTCTAACCCTGTCCCATACAACTTCATCTAAAGTTGTTTCTTCTAGAAATGGGATATTATAATAATAATAAAAAAACTTGCTAGAAATCTAATAGCTGTGGTGCTAATATTTGTATTCTTTATTTCTTTAGAAAAGTATTTACAAGCTTGAGATAATAACCTCCCTTGGATTCTGCCTCATTTTTCTCACTCTCTTCCTGTTGTGAGATCTCCAATGCAGGTCTTTAGGTCTCTGTTCCAGATGCCAATTACCACTGTTTTACAGGTGGTGGGATCTGGAAAAGTAGAGCCAATAATGAGGCACACTAAAGTCTCAGGCAATAACCAACTTCATTCATAATATCAGAAAATTTATACTTTGAAGGTTAAGAAGAGTCTCATGAGTGATTTTAAAAAAAGAAGTATAGGTTTTGCCCTTCGTCATGACTATACTCCCCACTATACCTCAAGTTTTCAATTACAGACTATTTTGCACCCTTCTAGTTGGAATCCTTCTCTACAACCCACAGAGATGTTTCAGGGACTGCAAACATCAACATTGCCAATACTGTAGAGACAAAACTTGCTAAAGCAATTAGAGATGAAAGGGAAAAAATACCTAAATGTAATAAAGACAAGCCTATAGACAGTATAAACTCAAATGGAAAGAAACTAAAAGCAAGTGTACAAAAATCAGAAGACAACATAGCCCACTTTCTCAGTACCTATTCAAAACAATACTTGAAGTCTGAACTGGAACAATAAGACAACTAAAGAAGATTCTGGGGACATAAACTGGAAAGGAAGAAATCAAAGTATATTTATTTCTAAATGATATGATAGCTTATATAACATTAACAAAAAACTCCACCTGGGCACTCCTAAATCTCATAAATATTGCTAATAAAGTAGCTTTATAGAAAATTAACTTGTAAGAATCATCAGTCCTCATATATACAAATGACAAATGTATTAATAATGAAATCATGGAAATGACATATTTTACAGTAGCCTCAAACAATATAAAATATCTTGGGAGTAATTCTAACCTATACAACACTGGCTATTACCATTGTGTCTGACACTAAAATAGATGTAATGCAATCCTGGGGGCGGAAACTTTTAGTTGGTGAAAAAAAAAGAGGTCAAGTTGTGACTCTTTCTCCCTATTGTTTGCTGATTTTGTTAGATTTCCTTTACATATATGTAGAATTTTACCAGGACTATAGGTTGCTCTCCATAAACTCACAGAAAACCACCAGCACTTATGTAACACATTGAACATATTGAAACCTGAATAGAGAAAAAAAGCTATTGTTGACAGTCTAGCATCCTTGGTGATGTGTTGGATCACTTCAGAATATACCACACTATAGGCCCAGACAGTTTTATGTGTAAGAGGTTTAATTGAGAGGGAGAGGGGGGGAAGTAGCGCAGAAAGAGAGGAGGAGGAGGAGAGAGAGAAAGATGGAGGAATGTTCCCCATATATATATGGGTTGTGGTATAATGGCCACAGGTAAAGGTGAGAGGTGAGCCCAATGGATTCTGGAAATATGGTGGCCGTTGCCCTAGCAACAGGTCTGTGGACCTGTCCATGCATCACATCCTGATGTTAGCATTTGGATGTCCTGATCCTAACGTATCTCCCTTTTTGATATTATAAAAAGAAGGAAAGAAAAAGGGAAGGGGAAACCGATGGTGAAAAGGAAACGATGGCTTTGTGTCTCTTAAGCTACTTCCTGATGTCCAGGGGCGTTGTCAATGGAGGTAGCTGGCTTTCACAATTGGGATCCACTTTGTAAATGTTCACATCAGATTCCTCTGTGGACAGTGGCTAGTCTGTGGGCAGCGGCTGGTAATCCTGTAACAGGAGCTGATTGATAGTTTGATTAGAAATTTTTTGTGTTTGTCATTGAAGAAATGTAGAAACAAGATTAATGAGGCAGGGAACAAGTAACAACACCAGGAAGATGACTAGGAGAGGAGTTACAAATGGGAATATCCACTTCCACATGGAGTTTTCGAAAATCTCAGAACTGGAGGTCTCACAGTCTCTGAAATTTTTTATGTCTGACTGTAGCTCCTGGATTTTATTTCCTACTATCCCAGATTGGTTGACATAGAAGCAGCATTCTTCTTGGAGGAACAGGCAAAGACCACCTTCTTTAGCTATCAGGATATTTAGTCCCTGTCTGTTCTGAACCACCACAGCTGCCAAAGAATCAATCTGTTTTTGGATAGTAAGCACAATTTCAGACATTTTTTGAAAATCACTTTGAAACTGAAAAGTGAACGTATTATATTGGATCATAGAAGTTGTTATCTCTGCAACTCCAGTACCAACACCTATGGCTATTCCTGTAGCAATCAAGAGTGGCACAACTTGGACTGCCCTCTTATGCTGGGCAGCTATCATATCTACAACTTGGATTGGAAGGTGCTCGTTTCCCTGGATTACTCCAAGTTCAGGGAAAAGAAGTACTAATGTGCAAACTCCTGACCAGCTAGCAGGTAGGTGATGATATGCCTGAGTGCCACAAAGAATTGACGTGTTTTGGATTGTAGGACATTGTGGCAGAGATGATATATCAAGGGTTATGGTTCTATTGCAGTATAGGGAACTAAGCATTCCCAATGAATGAGTCCCATAGGTCTTAAAACAGGTTGACACACCAAAGATATGGTCAGAGGTAAGGTATGGAGTCATGATGACACTGGAGCCAGGGTAGCTGACAAAGGGTGAGGTAACATAACTTGGCAGTATCACCGGAGATGTTATAAGTGACAATTGTGAATTAGTTCAAGGGGGTACTCTTTAAAGCATCCAGGTCTGGTGACGTTAAGGAGTTGGTATGCTGCAGTCAAGGTCTGAAGTAAAAGGTGAAATGACAAGTTAGTGCCATTTATGAGGGGTGATGCCAAAGAGGTAAGGACCTCAGAGGAGTGTCTGATTATCTCCCCTACTTTTTCGATATCCAGGGGTTGGGTAATTGAGACATATTTTCTCTGAATATGGATGGTACTTACTGGGGCCCCGGGCTGATTTTTATGATAAAGCTTACCAACAACTCCTGTTTCCCACCTGGAATCCCACGGGTCTTGTATGTAGAAAAAGAGTTGATAGAAGATGTTGATCTTGCGATGTTGATAGAAGAAATGATTGATCCATGATCCTAGCATATGTATTTGACAAGACCAGTATGGGCAGCCCCCATATTCATCTGGCCATTTTCTACTATAATCTTTTGTCTGGTCAAAGAGAAAGCAAGTATAGAGATCATAATATTTAGATGGGATTACAGATACTGGGATGATAGCAATTTGGATTGGTTCCAGGCATCCAGCTATGGAGCAGTTTCCTGACCCTATTTGGAAAGACTGTTTGTTATCTGTGGGTGTTTCTTGAACCTCCAATCGAATCTCCAGATATAAAGGCTACTCTGGATAGAAATGAACAGCAGGAGGAAGATAAGAAACCCATGAGTAATCCAGTGAGATCGAGCACAGCTGCCGGAGTGGAGTCTCATTTTGTGGGATTGGGGACAAGGTTGGCAGTCTAGTTATCTTCTGGAGCTTAACAGAGCATAGTCCTGTTAAGATTGATGTGTATAAAGAGTCATTTTTAGGTGGAGGAATGAAAGGTTTGAGGTGAGACAGATGGACCCAATGAGAGAGTCCCTCTAGTTTAGCAGCTGTAGAGGTCACAAGAATTACTTTAAAAGGGCCCTGACACTTGAAAGAGAGAGGTGAGGGCTGATGACCTGGAGAGGATAGAAGGACTTGGTCTCCAATGTTGATAGGTAGTGGATAGGAGACAGTTCACAGCTGAGGTAGATGGTGGTCAGCAAAATTCCGTAGGAGAGAACAGAGGTGGCAAAGTAATGGGGTAAGTAGATGGTCTGGGAGGGGAAAGCATTTAGGTGAAAGATCAGAAGTTAGGACTGGACGTCCATACATGAGTTCAAAGGGAGAGATGAGGAGAGGTTGCTTTGGGAGAGCTTGTAACCTGAAAAGAGCCAGAGGTAGGAGTCTTACCCAATCTAGGTGAGGTTCCTGTGACAGCTTAACAAGAGTGGTTTTTAAAGTGTGATTAGTTCTTTCTACCTTACCAGAAGATTGAGGGTGGTAAAGAAC
>JADRCD010236938.1:4713-20092 GCA_019843815.1 Montemys delectorum
TTCCTCTGAGAATAGACTGTTACTCAGATAAGGTCAAATTCTCAGGGACAACAGGGACACTCTGACCCTGACAGCGCAAATGCAATCAATTCTACTGTGACATGAACCAAAATCTTTGTAATATCACAGGCTAGTAAACAGAGTAAATAGTGAAATACAACCAAATTTTTGCTATTGTTATACTTCTTCTTTTTCTGTAAGGGAAATGGTCCTTAGAGTAACATGTACAGAAATGTGATTGCAGGGCCCCTTGGTTGTTCTGGTTTTGAGCATCCTCTGTATTGTCTCCCAGAGAAGTCCTACAAGTTTGTCTTTATTTGCTCATTGTTGATTTTTCTTTGTGTCCCTCCTTTTGGTTTAGTTGTTTTATGTTTTTATTTGTGAATGGGTATGGCTTTAGGAGAAGTTACTTTGGTATTAGCCAACCTAAAAAATATGAGGAGAAAACTCACTGCAACTTTGATGAGCATTATCTGATGGTAGTGACTGCCTAAGTCTCCCTGCTGCACCTGTGGTAAAAACATGACCAAAAGGCAGCCCAGGGAAGGAAGGGTGTATTTTAGCTTATGAGTAGTAATCCCTTTGAGGCAGGTACCAAGCAGAGAGCTTGGAAGAACACTGCTTGCTTGCTTGCTTGCTTGCTCCCCAAGGCTTGCTCAGCCTGCTTTCTGACAAAATCCAAGACCTAGGTTGGTACCACCCACAGTGAGCTAGCCCCTCCCACATCAACTTAATCAAGAAAATGCCCCTGTAGACTTGCCCACAGGCCAATCTGATTGGGGCAATTTTGCAATTGAGGTAACACCTTCCTAGTTTGTGTTGAGTTGACAAAAACTTGCCAGCATAGTAACACTGAGCATCAGGTCATATGCTTTGGTCACTCGTTTGCCCTCGTCAGAAAAGCATGTGTTCAACTCCCTGTTCCAGTTTTTTACTGAGTTGTTGGATATTTTGGTTGAGTTGAGCCTAGCTTAGTCTATTCTTCAGTTTATAACTTTTATTTTCTCTCTCATCCTTTAACAGCCTATTTACTCTGTTAATTGTATCCTTTAGTTTAAATTTGGCCAAAGTCCTGTTTATCTATTTTGCGTTCATGTTGATGCCTGTGCTAGGAGTGTCCTGTGAGCAAAATCAGTCAACTGTGCTTCTTTTTCATTCTGTGCCCTGAGATGGTGAAGACCAGCAGCATTGTATCAGATACTTTGGAGATATGCTGACTGGTTTGGGCTCAGTTTAAAGGAATGCAATCTTTTGACTGATAAGAAAGATAGAGTGACCAGTAGTAATTTATGGCAATTTTATATCTAGCAGAATACTCCAAGACCTATTATTCAATAATTATATATCCCTGTAAGCCATTTCTGTGAGCTGGTTTGAATGCTGTGTGAATATGATGGTGTAGATGCCTGGGGTCCTAAAGAGAGCTCTATGAAACCGTCTCCAGGAAGTGTCCACTTCCACTCTGATGTAGAAACTATAAGGGCATTGCTGCTACTTTCCAGGAGACATTGACCTTTTAGAGCAGAGCAAACTCAAGCATTGGGTGTGAACACCTACCTCATAATTTCACATAGGAGGAAACTGGAGACCAGAAATAAGTTCAGCTTGTCACTGACAGCCAAGATTAGGGCTCCAAACTGAGCACTTCTTCCTTGCACCACATCTTCTCTCACTATGGAATTTTAGGAGATGTGAAAATGGGCTATAAATGTATATTTCATTTGAGAAGAGCTTCTCTAGTCTTAGAAGGTTGATGTCAGCACCCTTTGCTTCCCAAATGTGCCACGTGTTGTCCTCTATCCAGTGCACATTTGTATATTCTAGCATGTTATACTAGTAGCAGTAACTTCTGGGTTAAATGTTTATATTTGGTGTTTCAGATCAGAACTTAGTGATAAAAAATACAGATTTTTTTTTTTTTTTGAAATCCAGTATCTTTAATTCTTAGAACAGAAACCATCAAATGAAAATTAATCTAGCAGGTCAGTGAAGTGGTCTGGCACCTATTGAAAAATACAAAATTTCCTTAAAATCACTTCCACACATTTGTCTGCTGTTTGTGTATTTTTACCCAAATTTTTGTATAGATGCATTTTCTTATTATTAAAGACATATATATATATATATATATATATATATTCATCACATATTTCATTTGTGACTAGGAAATTCTCTCCTTAGATTGTGTGTGTGTATAATAGCCTAAACTACAGCTTATTTCATTTGGAATTCCTACATGATCTGGGAGTAATTTGAAATCACTAAGGAGCAGACCAGGAATAAGACCATGGCATGGAAGAGAAGTGGATGGTGCCTCTAATGATTCTTGCTTTCTTATGAAAGGTAGGCTGTGGGAACAGTTGAGTCATAACCTGTGTGTGAAAGGAAGGAGAGGCCATGTGAGATTGTGCCTTTACTGTTTGTTGTCTACCCACCAAGGACAAATACAAACAGCAGAGCACTGGGCTCCTTGGGCCTTGTTATGATTTGTATATGCTTGGCCCAGGGAGTTGCCTGAGCCACCTTCTATTTGGAGGTATGTCCTTGTTGGAATAGGTGTGTTACTGTAGGCATGGGCTTTAAGACACTACTCCTAGCTGCCTGGAAGTCAGTCTTCTGTTAGCAGCCTTCAGATGAAGATGTAGAACTCTCAGCTCCTCCTGCACCATGCCTGCCTGGATGCTGCCATGTTCCTGCCTCGATGATAATGGACTGAACTTCTGAACTTGTAAGCCAGCCCCAATTAAATGTTGTCCTTATAAGCTGCCTTGGTCATGGTGTCTGTTCACAGCAAAAGAACCCTAACTAAGACAGGCTTAATGTTTCATTGTCTCATTCCAGGCTAGTGTGTTACTAACAAATGTTAGGAGTTGGACAGGCATTGGTGCTCCTAATTACTTACTGAAACTTAGCTGGGGCTTAGGAGAAAGCTATTAATTAGATGTCTGCAGTGCCCCGATTATTATTTTTGAAAACACCACAGATTGTTGATGGAAAGTGATCTCTTTTGGAAATATATGAAATTCCAGTCCCTTAGTGGAGTTTTAGCAGTCACTCAAGTGTACGCTTTTAGTTAGATTGTCTTCATTTTCCATGATTTTTGAAATCCTGTTTGGTAAAGGAATGAGTTTCCCATATATGTTGTAATGGCTGTAAAGAAAAGGGTGTAGGGTGTAGAATTCATTGGGCCTGCCCAATTTTGACTTGACTTTGTCGTGAACACTAGCTAGAATGTTCCTAGCTGGTGATTCTTTCATCTCGGACATTAGGGCTGAATAGCTGAGCTGTGGCATCTGCTGTCCATAGTGTTTGGGGTTTATGTTTTTATCCTACTACTGCGAGAATCCTCCAAGTGCAGGTAGCTCTCTTGAACCCCCAGTAAGTTGGACATTTTGTTGTTGATATTCCCCTTATTAATCCTGGTTGATATTGTAATGTTCCTGCCGGGAGCAAGTGCCCCTTTTAGGGACCACAGTGGCGCTTCAGGCCCAAAACCTTTATCACTACCTCTGAGGGACAGGTTCTGTAGCTCTCTACATAGCCCCAGCCAGAACCTGATCTGTTGGAAAAATATTGTCTCCCCAGCTATAAACCAACCAGTCATCTCTAATTCCTCGGGCAACCTTCTAGAGAAAAAATGCCAAAGTTGTAACTAAGAGACCCACTCTTGTCTCCACTGCTTTCCCTCTGTGTGAGTGACCATAGTAAATAGATTGTTTGCACTCCCGACAGCTGAATGTACTCATGTCAATGCATGGCCCAGAAGTGAATATGAAAATAGTTCATTTTCTATTACCGTTTCTTCGTTAACATAAAGAATGTATGGCTATAATATTATCGCCTTCTCCCTCTCCCTCCCTCCCTCCCTTCCTCCCCTTCTCTCCCTCTCCCTCTCCCCATCTTCCTGCCCCCTCTGTGTATGTGTGTATGAGCAGATGCTGTCAGTTATTTTCCCCAATTACCATCTTCCTTACTTTTTTGAGATAATGTCTCCCACTGAACTTAGAGCTCACTGACTGGCTTTATGGCTGGCCAGCAAGGCCTAGGTATCCTCCTGTCCCTCCCCTATTCCCTCACTTTATAGTTCTGGGATTGCAAATGTGTCGAACCTCATGTGGCTATGGGTGTTGGGGCTCTGAACTCATGTCCT
The DNA here is from genome assembly GCA_019843815.1 of Montemys delectorum. Classification (NCBI taxonomy): domain Eukaryota; kingdom Metazoa; phylum Chordata; class Mammalia; order Rodentia; family Muridae; genus Montemys; species Montemys delectorum. Next base: position 8,864 of record JADRCD010236938.1, read on the forward strand.
CAGACTTGTGCAATAGGCACTTGACCAACTGAGCCGTCTCTCTAGACAACTACACTATAATATTCTTTTGCAACTTAGTTTTCCACACAGCATTATGTCTTCTTAATATATGTAATTGTATTTTTAAAAACTGATGTATTATAATCCATAATGTAGATATTTTCTGATTTGGATATCTTATTTAAACTTTTTCTTGGACTTTAAAGATGTTCTGCAGTAAAAACATTTGTACATGCCTCTTTCCACACCTCTGAAAGTCTCTCTTTAAAGTTAATGGAGGGGCTAGAGGGATGAATGGCTCAATGGTTAAGAGCAATGCCTATTCTTCTAGAGGACTGATTTTGGTTCCTAGCACCCAGATGATGACTCACAACCATCTACAACTCTAGTTCCAGGGGGATTTGATCCCCTTTATGTCCTACATGCACATGGTGCAAGAACATACATACAGGCCAAAACACATCCACATCAAATTGTAACACTGATAGAAAGAAGTGGAGAGGCTACTCCTGGGACATATTGATGTAACAAAGTTGTAAGTAATCTTTTTATGTGATGCACTTTAGATTTACAGAAGAGTTCTTACAACAGTACAATTGCTCTGTGAACCCCCACCCACCTTCAGTTTCCCATGTGTTCTCATCTTCTGTTACCATGGCACCTTTCTCAGCATCAGCGCAGTAGTATTGGCTCATCACCATTCATAGATTTCACACAGTATTTGAATATCACCAAGTTTTCTCCAGTGAAGTATTATGCCATAAACATTCATGCGCTTTTGTTTTATGCCATCTACCCTTTTTTAAAATTAGAATCTGATATCTCTGGTTAATCCTATTCTTCCTCTCTTATTGTTGTCACTCAAATTGCTCACCTTTGGCCATAGGCCTTGTTTTAGGGTGGGCCATATGCCCTTTGGATGTGTCTCATACTTGCAACTTTGAACATATCCTTATTGCTGATATCACAACAAACTCCAGAGTCTAGAATTAGTCATGGATGAAGTCTAGGTCCTATTAGTGGGAGATTGGAAGTAGTGATAGATACAGTGGAGAATCATCCTGTTCTTCCAGGGGCAGCTCTCCTTCATCTTCTCACTGTTACTATTGAGTTGTATTAGGAGGCTTGTTGATTACAGGCACACTGATAGAATTACATTTTGTAAGGTGGTTTTCTCTCTGAGACCTTTGAGTTTCTTCTGTGAACGTGTTTATATTCCTTTGCTTACTTGTGCTGGTGTCCATGTGTGGGAGAGAGAAGTTCTTATAGATTGTAGTATCAACCCTTTATCTAGTTGGGAATGATAACTGTTTACACATTGCAACTCACTTTGAAACTTAATGATGGTTTTTGACACAGAAAAGTTTTACATTTTCGTCTTGTCACATTTAATATTGGAGTCAAAAAGCTTTTGCCTTTTGTCCTTTCAAGATCTGTGCTTCATCCTTACCGTTTACTGAATGGACTGACTCAGAAACCAGTGAACTCAGCAAGCAAGATCACTGTTCTCGGTCCTTACAATTCAGTACTACCCACATTTCTTCTGAGAAGAGCTTGCCTCTGCATTCTGGCTTTCCTCTGCCCCCCCAACCCCTTCCCTTTCTTCTTTTTAAGTCAGTCTTTCTTCATGCCATTTCTACACTTTTCACTAAAGCCTCGGAGTGCTCTCCCTGGCTTCTCTGCTGACTTCTGCTCTCATGATAGAGACTCTCATGATAGATTCCTGGACTTGGGAGATGGCACAAGCATATAGTTGCCTGCTGTGAAAGCATGAAAACATGAGTTCAGATCCTCAGAAGACACCCAGATAAAAAGTGGGGTGCAGCAGTGCATGCCTATAACCCTAGTGCTGAGAGATTGAGGTTAGAATCCTGGGGATCCCTGAAGCTCACTGGCCAACCAGTGTAAGTCAAGTCAATGAGTCTTGGTTCAGTCAGAGAGTCAAAAAACAAAAGTGTAGAGAGTGAGAAAGACACCACTCAATATCAACTTCTGAACTCCACATACAGACACATGCATACACACATGTACACACCCACACTCACAATTATATATAAATGCACACACACACACACACGCCTGCTGAGTAAAACCATTTGAGTTCACACTATAGCCCTTTCTTTGACTTGACTTCTTTGCTTGTATTCCCATCTCGTTGTCTCTGATACAAATCCAACTGACTTCTCAGACTCTATGTACTCAGGGTAGAGGAAACTCATTAACACTATGGTGACACATATTTCTTTTTCCTTGTGTCTCTAGCAATATGGCTTCTTGAATTCTCTCCTTCGCCTGGGCTCAAAACCTAAAGTTAGCCTTCGTTTCCCACTTCATCCCGTCTAGCCATTTTGTATTCTGTCTATTCTACCTGAGTCATTTTCTTCACACCTGCTTTTTCTCTTCACGGTTCCATCAGCCATATCATGTCTTTGCCATGCTATATATGTGTGTGTGTGTTTGTGTGTGTGTGTATATATACATATATATACACATATATACATATACACATATACATATATAATATACATATACATATATATATATATATATATATGCATTTAAAAGGTTACTCAGACATAATGGAATTTTCCTAATAGAAGTGTCTCTGGGTTCAAATAAGTTTTCTATGGACATGGTAGATTTACAGTCATACTTACAATTTTAATTTTTTAACATTTATTTTCAATTATGTATGTGAGTGTATATAGGTGTATACATAAATATAATATACATACATGCATTTAAATTTACATCATTTATTTATTTATTTATTTAGCATGTAGCTGTAGCTATACACATGTCATGATGCACATTTGGAGGTTGGAGCCTCACTTGAGGGAGCTAATTCTCTCCTTCCACCATGTAGGTCTTAGGGATAGAATGCCAATGATAAGGCTTGGCAGCAGGTGACTTTACTCACTGAGCTCTCTGGTTGACCCTTAGTATATATACTTATTTTTTTTATATATTGATGATGTAAAATAATGGGCTTCGTGATGATGTTTTTGTGCTTCACTATGCTATACATGGTGTTTATTTGCATCCCTCAAGCCTGTCAGCTCTAATCCAGGCTACATCTGTAGTCCTTCCCTGGAAAAATCATGTCAAACTCTCCTCTTTGCCCACGTCAAGTCTTTATGTCCTTGATGTAACATTTCAGATCCTCTACAGATATTTTCTCCTGTGCCTTTCATAGACTCTGTCCCCTCCAATCAGAGTGAAATACTACAACTTCTAAGGTGCTCTGTACTTTATGTTCTTTGTTAAGAGTCTGTAGTTATGCAGAGGAAGCTCCACTTCCAGGAGCTCTAACACGCCCAGGATCAGAAGTGAGGAGGACACAACATCTGTCCCAACACCCAGAGTAACTGCGACCAGCAGGACCCAGGCACACAGGAACTCTGCCAGCCCAGTGGCTCAGGTTGCTTCTGATCTGTCTGGGCTGGCTGGTGCCCTGAGCAGACCTTGGGCACAAACTCTGCAGTCAGTCCCAAAACACCTAGAGGAAGCTCCACTCCCAGGTGCTCTAACAAGCCCAGGGTCACAGGACCCCAGAATCACAGGATCACAGAGACAGCTTGACTCCGAGGAGTTCTGACACAACCAGGATCACAGGAAGGACAGGCTCCAGTCAGATTTAGCAAGGGCAGGTAGCACTAGAGATAACCAGATGATGTGGGGCAAGAGTAAGAATATAAGCAAAATAAACCAAGATTATGTGGCATCATCAGAACCCAATACTCCCACCATAGCAAGTCCTGGACACACCATCACACTAGAAAAGCAAGATTAAGATCTAAAATCACTTCTCATGGTGATAATACAGGACTTTAAGAAAGACATAAATAGCACCCTCAAAGAAATATAGGGGAACACAGGTAAAGAGCTAGAAGCCCTTCAAGAGGAAACACAAAAATCCCTTAAAGAACTACAGGAAAACTCAATCAAACAGGTGAAGGAAATGAGCAAAACCATCCAGGATCTAATAATGGAAATAGAAACAATAAAGAAATCAGAAAGAGAGACAACCCTGGAGATAGAAAACCTAGGAAAGAAATCAGGAGTCGCAGATGCATACATTACCAACAGAATATAAGAGATAGAAGAGAGAATCTCACAGCAGCAGAAGACACCATAGAAAACATTGACACAACAGTCAAAGAAAATGCAAAAAGCAAAAAGCTCCTAACCCAAAACATCCAGGAAATCCAGGATGTAATGAGAAGACCAAACCTAAGAATAATAGGTATAGAAGAGAGTGAAGACTTCCAAGATAATGGGCCAATAAATATCTTCAACAAAATTATAGAAGAAAACTTCCCTAACCTAAAGAAAGAGATGCCGATGAACATGCAAGAAGCCTACAGAACTCTAAATAGACTGGACCAGAAAAGAAATTCCTCCCGTCACATAATAATAAAAACATCAAATGCACTAAACAAAGAATTTTAAAAGTAGTAAGGGAAAGAGGTCAAGTAACATATAAAGGCAGGCCTATCAGAATTACAGCAGACTTCTCACTAGAGACTATGAAAGCTAGAAGTTCCTGGGCAGATGTCATACAGACCCTACAAGAACACAAATGCTAGCCCAGGCGACTATACCCAGCAAAACTCTCAATTACCATAGATGAAGAAAACAAGATATTCCATGACAAAACAAAATTTACCCAGTATCTTTTCACAAATCCAGCCCTACAAAGGATAATAGATGGAAAACATCAACATAAGGAACAAAGCCACACCCTAGAAGAAGCAAGAAAGTAATCTTTCAACAAATCCACACAAACCTAATTCTACCTCTTACAACAAAAAACAGCTGGAAGTAACAATTACTTTTTCTTAAGTTCTTAATATGAAAATTAATATTACCAACATATCCTAATCAATTGAAATCCAAAAATATGAGGAATTAGAAATTTATTGACTGTCATCCAATGGTTTCTCTAATTTGGTAATTGGAGAAATAGGTACAATATTATACAATTCATATACACTTTCAGCTTGTTTGTTCCTGACAGTGTCTTGCTGTGTACAACATAATGGTCTTGAGATCTTGCTTCTCCTGTCTCAGCCTCTCTATTAGTAGTATTGTTTATTTCATCTTTTTACACTATACTATGGTTTTCAGAACAGCTTACATATTTCAAAAGTATTTATATACCAAAAAGAAAAGTAGACAATTAAATTGGGAGAAGACTTGTAAGAGAACAACAAAGAGTGAGACTGAATGCTTTGCTTGATGTTTGTAACTCTTGTATCAAGTTACCACAGTAAGAGCCAAGATTTTAAGCTCTACTAAATACAAAACAAACAAACAAAAACACTTTATATATTTATGTTGATTTAAGAAAATATTAGTAGTAATGTATTATTTTGAAATATACAGTTAATACGTTTGGAGTTATTTAAAATTTATATTGAGAAAAACATATGTATTTTCAGTAGTGCCATAGAAAAGCATCTACATAAGCCTGTTAAATTGATTGTTGTTTTATATCAAACAACTTTTATAATAGTCATTTTTATTGTTATAGTATTTTATAAATTTTAAAGAATATGACAAAAAAGATATTGTAGGTATTGAAGGCGGGGTTCCTGGGAGGAGTGGGGGTATAAAAGAAAATCAAGAATATGATTTAATTCTATTTACTTAAAATATGTTTTTAAATGTTAACAAATTCAGATAAATTGAAATCATGTAAGTTTTCTCATTATAATGCAATAAAACTTAAGAAAAAAGAGTCTGTAGTTAGTTATGTGACTCTATTTCCCTTTCCAAACAGCACCTATAATAATTTGTGATATTCCTATAAGGAATTCTTATGGAAGTTGACCCTTTGGGTTATGGGTGTTGTAACATGGGTAAGGTCTCATGAGGTAGAATACTTACAGTGTTCTATGCCCAATACAGTTTTTCTTATACCTTTGGCAATTATACAACAATAAATGTATAGAAAATTGTTTTAGATCATGCGGAATGTTCTTTTTAAAATTTCTTTCTTTGGTGTCTGCTATTTCCATATTTTTTCTCCTTTTACCCATCTAAAATAATGATAACTCTACTGGCACAGTGACTTAACCTTGTTAATTTTATCACAGTGATTGTTTTTAGATCAATAAGGTCAAAGAACAATTGAGAAGCACAGCTGACAGTTTATTATATGCTAGGCTGGCAAGTCTCCTTTGAAAGGTTACTCAGACATCATGGAAGGTTTTTTTAAGCATTTTATTGGTTCTTTATCAATTTCAGATCATGTATCCCAGTCCTACTCTTTTCCTCTTCCCCTTGTACTCCACCCTTCCAACCTACTTCCTAACACAGAGAAAAAAATCTCACTGTGGAAGCTGTAGTGTGGCACAGTGTGTTCCATGGTATACCGTTTTGTCCACATTTCTTTGCTTGCAAATGCTCACTGCAATGATTCATTGGTCTGGTGCAAGGCCTCTGGCTTCTGCTACTTGTAAAAGTTTCTTTTACATGCCTGATATAATTGTCATTGGAGGCTTACTGCTAAATAAGCATATCCTTTCTAGTTCTCTCTCTCTCTCTCTCTCTCTCTCTCTCTCTCTCTCTCTCTCTTTTTTTTTGGTTTTTCAAGACAGGGTTTTTCTGTATAGCCCTGGCTGTCCTGGAACTCACTCTGTAGACCAGGCTGGTCTTGAACTCAGAAATCTGCCTGCCTCTGCCTCCCAAGTGCTAAGATTAAAGGTGTGTGCCACCACTGCCCAGCTCTAGTTCTTTCTTAACTCTGGTTGGCTGGTTCAATTCAGCAGTTCTGGTTCAAATTTCCTCTGAAAGCTGATTGATTCAAACTGGCTTCTCTCAGTTACTTGATGAATTGCTCTGCTTGGCCTCATATTAACTTTGACAGTATGTTCTAATCTTCTGGCTGCTTCTCATTTTCTGGTTTATTCTGTTTTCAGCTGTGTCAAGCTTGTTCTCTCTGCAATCTGTCTTTGTAAAAGTGTCCTGATAAAACTTCCTCCTTTGCTGACTGATTGAACTGAACTCAACTGACGGAACAGAACTGACTGAGTCTCTCTCTCTCCCAGCACTGCTCTTAAATAGCCTCTCATTTCTGTACTCCAGCCAGAGCAGCCAGGTTGGTGGATTAAAATTCCTCTACAGCTACTCTTATCAATACTGGAATCCCACTGGGACTCCTCCTCTTGGATCCCTGTATCATGGAGATCCTGTCATTTTAGATCTGTAGGACTCTCCCCTCCTTGCACTCCAGCAGTTCATCAATGGGATATATGTGGGGGTGGCTAATTCAAAACCTTGGATTTCGGCCTGAGTGGTATCTAAGCTGGTCAGCCTGCCAGCTTTCCTGCTCTCAAGCCCTCGGGGCCAGCTCACCAGTAACCCCAATGACCAGGGCCAGCTCTACCCTGCTTCCCTGGCAAGGTACAGGATTGCAGCTGTGAGGGATATGGCCAGTTCTCCCACTCTCCTGACTCTGAGATCAGCTCTCCCTCCTGCCATAGATAGTAAGGTCTGAGGGAGGGGAGAAAGGCATCTATCTCTCTCTTGTCTGTGCTACTGCCTAGCAGACAAGTTGTGGGACCAAGTCTCGAGTGCTCACATCCTCGGGGGCCAGCTCACCTTTCACCCCTACCATCAGCGTCAGTTCTACTGCGCTGCCCAGGTGAGGTGCAGTGCCTGCTCTTCCAAGAATGCAGTGGGGGTGGAGGACACAGCTCTCCTGTTCTCGTGACCCCATTGAGGCCAACTCTCCAGCCCACTCCTGGTGGAGAGGGCAAAAATGGAAGGGAGGGGAGACATGGTAGGACCAGCTCTTCCACACTCTTATCTTCAGGGCTGGCTCACCCATAACTCCTGCATTGGGCAAGGCCTGCTCTCCCAAGGACTACAGCTGGCTAGTGGTGGGGTCAGCTCTCCAGCTCTCATGTTCTCAGGGCCAGATCTCCCATGATGCCCAGATGATGGGTGGGGCCAGGTCTGCACAGCCCTTAGAAGTCAACATGTCCCTGGGAGGCAGCCTAGACCAAGGATATCTGCCTGCCTGGCCTTTGGTGGCCAAAGAGCAGTTAGGAAGCACAGCGGACAGTTTATTATACAGCAGGCTGGCAAGTTGCCTTTAAAAGGTTACTCAGACATAGTGGAATTTTCCTAATAGAACTGTCTCTGAGTTCAAGTACGTTTTCTATCGACATGGTAGAATTCTAGTCATACATAGAATTCTAACTTTTTAACATTGATTTCTAATTAGGTATGTGAGGATCTGTGTGTGGGTGTGTGCACATGAGTAGAAGAGGGCTTCTGCTCATAGACCCTGGAGCTGAAGCTACAGATGATTATGAAATGCCAAGCTTGAGTGCTAGGACCTGAATTTGGCTCCTGGGCAAGAATGGAATGTGCTCAACCACTGGGCCAACAACCCTCCAGTCCCCTCATCCTCTTCTTAAATAGGCCCTTTAAGGATGAGTATTGCAGTTTTAATCGCCTAGTGGTAATTTTTATGGATCATCCTTCTTTATAATATGCCGTGTTATTGTATCCCTAGTATCTCAGTGGGGAAAGTGCTGTGTAGAGTTTAATGTTCCTGCCCACTGAGGCTGCTGAACTACTGCTGAACTATGGTAGACTTAAGGGTTAAGAACAGGTCTGCTGAAATTCCTTGATTCTGCCAACCACATGTCCTTTATTTTTTATTTTGTATTTTATTTTAGGCCAGGATCTTGCCATGTAGCTCAGGCTGGCTTCAAACTCCTGATTCTCCTGCCTCAGGCTCTCAGGTGCCAGGCTAAGTGAGTGCCACCATGCCACCATGCCCAGCTCCATATCTGTCCTTTGTTGGTATTTACAGTCTGTCCTGAAGTCACTGACTGGGAAGCAAGAATAGTCGCAGACATGAACGTGTGTTCAGAGCCGAGCTTGATGCTTGATCTCTGCAGGAGGAGACCCTCAGCATGCCTGCTCACCTGCCTACCCTTTTAGCTGCCTAATGGCACCTATTCCTGGCTTTGCACCTCATTCCGGCACCCTTTCCCTCTGTTACCTGTTAGATGCAGACAGCATACTGCCTTATTTTATTAAGCTGGTGTTATTGCCATATCTATGGTCCTATGAACAGCTTGAAACTATCTTGACATCTTTTTTTTTTTTCTCCATTTGCCTCACCTGCTGGCCTTGTTTGCAAAAGCTTGTCTCTCTTCCAACTTTTTGTTGACTTTTTCCTTTCTCCTTTCTGGGCTTCTTTGGACCAAGTTTTACTATCTACTCATGTACCTACCTGACCCCTTTCCAATCATTTTTTAGTCTCTGTATAATCCTTATCTGGTCTTAATTTACCCTGAACTTTTAATGTTCTTGTTTAAGATGATTAAAAATCTATTGCAATAATATAACATTTTAGTGGTTGTGTGTGCACGTGCACATGCACAGGATTCATTTTAAATGCCCAGTTTTTAGCAAAAGTCTTAACCAAAGTACACTTCATGTGGTTCTAAATATATTTAAATTATAAGTTCGTTTTACCTATAAATCAGCAGGCATGCTCTAAGAGAACACAACAAAACTAGAACATTGCTGTCCTAAATGGAAAAGATTGCTGTAGGGCTTCATACTGTCAAGGCAGAAACGGGTTTCTTAAGTTTAATAACGCCATCTGTATGGAGATAGAGGCACTTCAGAGTGTGAGCTGGTTGCAGGATTGATTATCTCACCTGTAGCTGGAGGTGATGGTTAGGGCATTTATTATTGAGCTGACCCGAAGCACCTGGGGTACTGTGACATTATTGAAGACCATAGAATTTTGCAGTTGGAGGGAGTGTGCGGGAGACAGCCTGAAATGTGGTCCCTGATTTTCTGTATGTGTAAAGCTGTCATCAAGCCAAGTGACAGTCTCCATCCAGCTCAGGCTTTAATTCATTCCCTTTCAGGACAGATTAACAATGTTAAGTAATTAATTAACAGTTAATTCCATGATTGTGGGACACTTCCAAGCGTCTGAAGGAGTTTCCTCCCAAGCTCTTTACTTTGTGGGATTTGACTTGTAGGCTGAGGCGTGGTTTTCACGTGCTGTGTGTAGTTAATGAGTAGTTCTTAGCCTCAGATTCACCTGAATTGAAAACTCACCCAGCGTCCCTGTGTGTGCAGCTTACTGGCTAGAGGTTTGGAAGATAAAACATAATTAAGACAGCATTATTTCTGGAATTTATCTTGGAAATTGATACATATCGTCTACCATGATAGACAAGAAAAGTGCCTTCTCATTCATTTGAGTTAAGAAAAGCGTCACAGAGATGGCAGTGCTTCATGAGAGGCGTGTGGGTGAGAGATTATTGGAGCAGGAAGTTGAAGGCTGGGCAGCTTTGCAAAGGTAAATTGATGGAGGAATTTCAGTATGTATTTCCCAAGATGTATTTGAGATGATGTTAATAATTCTGTGTGTGAAAGAAAGGAAGAAAAAGGTGGTATAGCTAAATAATACTATAGTTGTCATCATAAGATGTTGTCTAATGTGCAGCGATGAGTATTATTCTAATTTTCCTATGAAATAAATTGTGCCTTTCCTGACTGTTGTATAGATATACATACTGCTTCAGTTGTCTTAATATTCTGAAATTCAATGTGAATTGGTATGCAGGATGTGTAGTATGTAGGGCTTATGAATTTTGTGTGATCATGGAATTATTTTTCATGCACATACACACATCTTATCCTACTAGACAGAGAGCCATTTGTTCATTCATGCATTTGACTGGTTCACCGTCTGTTAGGTATGCAAGTGTTGCTCTGATAGGCCATGACGTCTGGTAAAGTGACTGATCTCTCTAGCATTGCATAAACTACCATTTATATGGTGGATATATGCAAAGAATCCAATTACCGAGGCAGTTCTTGTTAAGGGCTACATACAGAAGCAACTGAAGTGGCTTCCAGCACTGAGGGTGAAATGGCATCACTGTTTAGCTTTTTGTGTTGAACTCTGCTTAGTGTGCTAGGTTGTAAATAAACAATCAACTGTCCTATCTGAAACTGCAGCTACTACATCTACTTTCCAAGTACACACACTTCATTTGTTTCCAGCATAGCACCATGTCCTAGAGGAGAGCAAAGGATGGAGTGGAAACTGTGCATCCCAAAACTCTCCTCTGCCTCTAGCTCACGGTTCAATTTTAAAACTAAGTTTCCCTCTCCTCCTCTCCTCTCCTCTCCTCTCCTCTCCTCTCCTCTCCTCTCCTCTCCTCTCCTCTCCTC
>JADRCD010236939.1:0-16251 GCA_019843815.1 Montemys delectorum
TCCCCCTCCTCCTCCTCTCCCTCCTCCTCCTCCTCTTCTCCCTCCTCTCCCCCTCCTCCTCCTCTCCCCTCTCCTCCTCCTCTTCCTCTTCCTCCTTCTCTTACTTTTCTCCTCCTTTTCTCCTCTTTCTCCTCCTCCTTCCTCTTCTTTTCTATTGTAATTTGGAGTTTTCATTTCTTTTTCTCTTCTTTTTCTACTATTTCTTTGGTTTTTCAATTCAGTGTATAATTATATTACTTTCCCTTTTCCTCCCTCCAAACTCCCCCAACTACCCTCATTGCTTTCATTCAATTTAATGGCCTCTTTTTCATTAATTGTTTGTGTGTGTGTGTGTGTGTGTGTGTGTGTGTGTTTGCACATGTAATATAACATATACCGTCTCTATCATGTTACTTGTAGTCATGTTTATATGTGTGTGTGTGTGTTTGCACATGTAATATAACATATACCGTCTCTATCATGTTACTTGTAGTCATGTTTTCAGGCTGACCATTTGGTATTGGATAGCCAGTTGTTATGCTCTTCCCTGGGGAGAGCTATTTCTCCCTCTCTTGACACTCTATGTCTTTGTGTAGGATTGAGGCCTTGGATTTTTCTTTGTCTACATTACCATGACTACTGGTATTGTCCTTGCTTAGTTCACATTTAGGCAGTCATATTGATAAGTCTTTGTAGGTGTAGCTTCTGGCATCATGGATTGTGGAAGCACAATCTCACACCACATCCCTGAATCTCTGGCTCTTACACTCTTTCAGGCAATGTTTCTTGAACTTTAGGTGAGGACACGGTTGCATAGATGTATCCGCTGGGACTGAGCTCCACAACCTTGCATTCGGATTGGTTGTGACTTTCTGTAACGATCTCTGTCTGTCAAAAAGAGAAGTTTCCTTGATAAGGGATGATGACTACCCTTACCTCTGGGTAGAAGGACAAATGTCTATCATGTAGTTAGGTTGTGGTTTCTCCTCCAAAACCCATGAGTAACTAGCCTCTGGATAGTTGGCTGGGTTTCCAAGACCAGCAAGGCTTCCCTCTTGTTGAATGGGTCTTAATCCAATTACAGAGCAGTAAGTTACTGCTAAGGCACACATACCCCTACTGCAACCTTAGGGCTATCATGCAATGCTAGTCACTGCTGTGGGTCACAGGCACTGTTGTTAAGCAGGACTGTTGGTTTCGTCCCTCCTTCAGAAGCTTCCATGGATCCTTCTGCTACCAGTGTTTCCCCTCAGACAGAAGTGAAACCAGGGGGAGACTTTAGTGAACAGTTGAAATCAGAGTTATAAGAAGGATGAAGTAAAGGGTGGTTGGCTAGCTGTAACTGTCAGAAGATCTTGCCTCTAGAAAGGAATTTTGGTTGTTGGGTTTTGTTGTTGTTGTTGTTTTGTCTTGTTTTTTAAGTGCTGTCCTAGAGGGCAGGACTTGGAACAAGTACAAAATTGATGCTGCAGAAGCCACAGGAAGATAGATTGTAAATCAATACAATGTAAGATTTTTGAATGAGAGGATTATCTTAAAGCAAACTGGTTGTCTGCATAGAATGTCTCCTGCCATACTTGGCTCCTGAAGACACTGGGGGTCGGGGGAAGGCCTAGATGCCCCCTTGTCTAACCTGATCGGCTGAGCCAGATGTTCTTCACAGTTTCTGTAAACCTTGCATCTCCATGACAACAGCTATAACGCTACACTGGACTGTTGTCATGTGGTCTTGCTGGGGTGGCACCCGTCCCCATTGTCAATACCCACTAGCTATCTATACCTGTCCATGGGAACTGAACTTCAACCGATGATTCTTACAGCATGTCTGCTGCCTTGCCTATTCCAAACAACTATTGGTACCAAACCAGTGTATGTTATCGTCCCCCCTGAGACTGCTACAGGAAGTATGGCCTAGAGACAATAAAGTAGCATTCTGTAGTGTCCAATACAAGTCCTTATTCTATCATTTACAAGCGAGTGGTTTTTTTTTCTTCTAACATCTCTAACTCTTATGTTTCTGAATTGTTTAATGGGCCAATACTAGTCTCTGTAATAGTCTGTCTCAGCGGTGGTGCCGAACACTAATAGATAGAATACAGAAATATCTTTGATAGAACCTATTGTCTTCAGTACAGTAGATACTTGACCTATGAGATCTGCTGTGTTCTATTAATACGAGAGACAGATTTCTCTGAGCTGCTTCGACTGAAGGAGACAGTATCATCCCCAGACATTTCTTGCCTAGGGTGAGCCATGCTCCTGTACTGCCCTCCTCATAGGGACATCCTAGGGAGTAGAGAGCCAATTTTTGATATGAGGTAAGTTGAATGGCAACCCCCACTGGCTTTTTGAAATGTGGATTCATCGATCTCTTTGATGCCTCTAGCCACATCCAGGGAACATCTCTGAGCATATTATTTGCTTTCTTAATCTCACCACTTTTCACCGAGTTCAACATTCCTGCAGGATCCAAGGGATCTTAGTACATTCTTCCAGATGAATTCACAAGGTATGTCAAAGCAATGGGAAAACGTCTATGAACAGGACCCAGACTTCCAACTGGGGGAGGGACTATGAGCTGCTGGGGTTTTTTTTTTGTGACTCAAAGGGCTGACAGTAAATTCAGCCTCAGGATTTCCATGTGTGCCAGTCGGTGGTGGGTGAGCAACAAGCAGTCAAGCAAACCACCTAGCTGCTTTGTCTAGGTAGCTATGAATAAGGGTTTAGTGAGCTGCCTGTGGGAGCAGGAGGGAACACAGGGGAATCTTAGGGAGAGCGAGAACTCCTCTACTGGTCTTGCAATGCCCTTCGCTGTGTGAGGATGTCCTGTAATACCGTGCCATTAAAAGTTGACCACTTTGAAGAATGCATTTTCAAATTCACAATCAAAGCCTTTATCAATCAAGATTATTGTGCCCTGGTTCCTTTGGTCTGCCACATCTCATGGGGCACCTTTCCTGCTTCGGATCAGATAGCAGTAATGTAAGCTTATTACTTACAACTAAGCATCCGGGAACAACAGAAGTTACCATCCCTGATAAGAGTGTACCCTGAGGCTCAGGAAAGCGGTTCGCAGTAGATGGAGTCTCATCCATGAATACCCCACTAGTTCAGCAGTTGGGGGACCATGAACAACAGTGCCCTAATTCCAGTGTGTACCCCAAGTGTAACATAACACAGCGGAGGACACACCATTTCTGTGGAGAAACAAAGTGCTCATAGATTGTTCTCTTCTCCAAGCATTACAGCGCCAGGGCATTCTATTTAATTCTTGAGAGCATCAATTAAGAAAAAGAAGCAGGTCAGTCTAAGGTTACTTGGATAACAGTCACCCAGATACAAGATATCCCACAACAGTGGACTTTCCCTACCTTTTCCCAAGACTGTGCTATAAACAGATACGTGCTTCCCTGTGGGTCTGCCTGTTTTCCATGCACATACTAGACAACAGACTCCTCAAGGATAGAAACTTGGCCTCACTAAGTGCGAGTCCCAAGCAGGGCAGAAATATTATGTCACTTACTGTGTGTTAATCTACTAAACCGTGCTGAATCCTACAAAGGAAAGTTGCCTTTGCTGCTCTGTGCTATGACCTGAGTTGAGGCAGTCAGGGAATCAAGAAAGGACAGTTACACAGAAACATGTCCCGAGATGCCGTCGCCAGCCTGGCTGTGAGCACTGGGATGGAACCACACCAGCTACCACAACAAAGCAGAACCTCAGTGTGTTTATTGTGGACAGCACAGAGGGGAGGAGTCAGCAGTTTATAGGCAGTCTCGGCAAGTCTTAGCCTGTAAACACCGGGGAAGAAGCAGCTGGAGTTGCTTGTTTTTACACACCCTGGTCTGTCTTCCCATGAACTCCAACAAAAGTACAGAGAGGAAAACACAACTTGTGCACATTTCACACACTGAAATAAAGGATTTGTATAAAGTTGGGGAGCAAAGAGAATTGAGGGAGGGATTCTTTGAATCCTCAGATTTGTGGGTCAAAGGCTTGAGCTTTGAGAACATATATTTCAAACACTGTTTATTCTTGTAAGTCTTCTAAAAGGCTTTTGGAACCCTTGAGCTTCCCTGGATAAACCTAAGACTGGATCGTAAGCATCCACTTAAGCCCTGGAGGCCAGTCTTGGCTCTGATGTGTGTGAATAATCAAGAAGCAGAGAGCAGTCTTTTAGGTTGTTTGGTCGCTGCAGCGGCTGTTTGAATCCCATGACTAGCATATTTCGTAGGTAACTGAAGCTTCTGAGCCCAGAACCCAGCCCCTCTACCTGAAATAGGCCCGCTCCCTCCCCAGTTCTGGACTTGGTTGACCCTTACGGTGGAATGATGGGTCCTATCCCAGGTCAGTCAAGGTCTGACTTGGCTTTCCAATCTGCTACTGTGATGCTTGGTTGTGTTGAGAAAAAGAAGAGCTGCCATTCCACAGGAGACTGAGTGGAGAGGACACCAGCCTCACAGGAAAAGGAAGGATTCCTGAGCCATTTCTACAGCCACTAAGTCATCAATGGCATATGGGAGCTTAGCATATAAACTTGACACTTCTAATTCTTTGGAGGCAGAAGGTTCATCCCCTAGTAAGACCTATTAAATGCTCTCATGCATCCCTGACCTGCCTGACATGTAAGATCCTTCATCCTAGCATCTACTTCAGGCTTGCTTCTCTTTGCTCCTGCCTCCCCAAGACTACTGTGCCTTTCAACTCACCACTAACTCCCCTTTCGTGTCTTGCTCTGTTGCTCCTCACCACCTCCTGCTCCTTTGGCCTACCCACTCGACGAACATGAGATCCTCCAGAAGGGCTTTTACCAGATGCTCTGTGGGAACCCTGTGGCCAGCAGGAGTACTGGATTGTCTTTCTTTTGTACCCATATGTCTTTGCACAACCCCGTACCCCTACCCCACACACACCAGAATAGGTGTAGCATGGGTTTGGCTTACTGGCCCATAGCATCACATTTCTTGAGGATGGAAATTGCCTTTTCCTTTGAATAACAGTTACAGATAGATGCTCAACACCACTCTGCAGAAGGAGGCACTCCATTACAACCTCTGCCTCTGTGATAAGGAACCAAGACTTGCCAGCCGTCAACATTTCTGGTATGACTCCCCTGTGGGAGGAAGCCAGCTTCCACAGCATTCATTGATGCTTTGTTTTGCAACTAGAATTTTTCGAGGCAGTGAGCTACTTTGGGTTCTTTTTTAAGTTTCATAGCGGTCATCTGGCAAGGGTCAGAACAGTGTGGACGTTCCTAGGCAAGGGGCTAGTGGGTATTTAGTATGCATTTGTCCAATTTAATGAACTGATATGAGAAGGAATATCTGGGTGAGCCTTTCTAGATATATATTGCAGTAAAATTCTTGTGGGGAGAACATCTGCTACCCCACTATCTGAGTACTTGACTCATGTTGTTCTAGACTGTTCTATTTCAAAGCTTCATTAATTGATTTCAAGGAAGATTATAGGACACAAGTTGGGCCAACTGGTGTTACCATTGTAACTTCCTGACCTAGCGCTAACATCTTGTTCCAGACCTTACGACTAATTATATACAGTGATGCAAACTGAAACACTTACAGGCATGAGCCCAATCGCAGTGCAAGAAGCCATTAGAGACAGGAAGCCAATGTGCAGAGATGATCAGATCCAAGAAGAGAAACAGTGAGTCCTAATGACTATGCTGGAGCCTCGAGATTCTCTACCAATTAGGATCTGACTGTGGTTGTTCAGCCACATCGCCAGCACTTCCTCATTTTCCTTACATTAAGTTAATGTTCAGTCATGGGAAGTTTCCCTAATAGATGTGGAGGAACAGGTAACAGAAAGCTTGGGTAAAGGGAAATGGGACTAACCAGCTGTTGGTATCTCCCCTTATGTTTTTGACCTTAAATGACTACGAAGCATTCTCATTTGTAAGCAAGCAAATTCAGCTTTGATTAAGTACAACAGAATCATATTCAGAAGGTAGAAAAAAGAAGAAAAGAACAAGAAATGATCTCTACTCACTGTGTGTGACTTTGGAGAAGGCAGCATGTTGCAGAAGAAAAGCTACTGCAAACAAAACTAAAGTTTAATTAAGGAGAGGTTTATAAAATCTCCATACAAAAACGCATACTTGCCACAGGTAGACAAGAAGGTCAGTTAGATGGGGAGGAAAAGACAATTCCATCAGTGGAAATGAAGGCAAACGAATATAGTTCACAAAGTAACGTCAGTGATATCATTTTTGCTTTTTACTTTTTTTTTTTTTTTTTTTTTGGTTTTTTTCAAGACAGGGTTTCTCTGTGTACGTTATCCTAGAACTCACTCTGTAAACCAGGCTGGCCTCGAACTCAGAAATCCGCCTGCCTCTGCCTCCCAAGTGCTGGGATCAAAGGCTTGAGCCACCACTGCCTGGCTCAGTGACATCATTTTTAAAGTAGACTTTAATGTTCATGTAGAATTCTGAGATTGTTACAGAGGGAGAGAGGTAGGTAGGGGAGATGTGAGGGTGAGCTGGGCTTCGAGGGTGCAAATGGTTTGGATGGGTGAAGCGAGGTAGAGAGGAGGGGTGCAGGATGGGATTCCTGTTCCAAGCTGGGAGTGTGGGCATTGATAGATTGGTTGGATGTGGTGCAGGAGGGGTCTGTTGTATAGTGGAGAGGAAGGTAGGATACTGGCCCAAGCCTAGAGCTCCTCTGGAGGGAAGGCAGGGAGGCTGGACTAGGCTGGTACATTGGCTGTGGGGCCCAGACTAAATTTGGAAGGTTGTAGAAAGAGTGTGGAGAAGGAGATGAAGAGTTCTTACCAGGCTAGACCCTGGAGGACTTGGGGAGTCTTTGGAAGGAGTGGGATGGCAGAGGTGGCCCAAAGGGTTCTGTGGGTGGATCCAGGTAGGAAGGGTCCTTCCCAAGTGACCCCTGGGTCCTTTATTAAATGAAGAAATGTGGGGAGAAAGGCAGCACTGGGTACTACAGTTCACTGGGGAGACAAAAATCATCTCTCATATGAACATGCAGACCTGAGTTCAGATCCCAGGACCCACAGAAGTCATACAAGGCAGCATCTATTGCTAATCCAAGCACCTCACTGGGAAGATCGGAGGCTGAGATGGGAGAGTTCATTAAAACTGGCAGTTACTAAAAGGGACGGCAAAGGGACCCTGCTTCAAACAAGATGGAAGGGCAAGGACCGCAGACACCTAAGGTGTTATCCTGGGACTGCCACACAGAAGTGCGCGTGCGCGCACACAAGGGCACCTATTCCGTGAACGCAAGATTTTAAAAACCATAGATGAAATGAGATGAGGCCTCGACCGGTGGAGGATTGTCCCTGTAGATGACCCCTTGAGTGGACACTTAGTGGGGAGCTGTTTCTCTATGCTCTTACAGATGCTGGCTACAAGCAATCAAACTCTTTTGGACTAGATGACTACTAAGTCCAGATCACCAAAGTATAAGATCCAGTTCTCACAAAAGTCAGAACAAAGTGTCAGAAAGAAGTTTTAATAGTGAACACCTTTGCAACTGCCATCAAGGAAAGAGGCAAGAGGGGAGACAGAGGAAGAGGGAAAGAGAGAGAAGGACCTGAGTTTAGATCCCGGAACCCACATAAGTCACACGAGGTGGCACCCGTTTAAAACGCCAGCCCTCCTTTGATAAGATCGGAGGCTGAGATGGGAGGATCCGTTAAAACGGGCACTTGCTAAAAGGGACAGCAGAGAGCCCGTCTGGCTGTGTAGTGGGGTGGTAGAGGCCAGCCCCTTCTTCTGAGGCTGCTAGGTTGCAAGTGCTCTTCTCACTGAAGATTTGCCACCGGTCTAACTGGACGCACATAAATAAGTGCTTTGAATCTGAGTTGGATTGAATTCGCTCTACTTTGCCATAAACCTTACATACATGCTTACAGGGAAAGGAATAAGCATTTGGTTCACCCTGTTTGGGCAGTGCTAGATTGGGACCCTTCTGCTGAACCGTATCTGTAGCCCAGACATCAATACTTTAAAATGTCCATCCCTCTGGTCCCGAAGTGAAGAAGCACCACTTCTACCAGGCCCCGCCCCCCCTGCCCCCCAGCTTTTCTCAGTGCGACCAGGACACTCGCTGTCTAATAAAGCACTAGAGAGGCTGCGTCTTCAAGTCAGTAAGGCTGATGAAAGCACTTCTCAGGAGAGAAGCCTGTTCCTCAGAGAGGCAGGGGGCCTTGGTCTGAATGCTGTGGGTTAGATTGACTCAATGGGGATTCGCTCTCCCAGAGCTAGATGACTCTTGTCCTCCTGACTGTCCGTTTATTCAGAGGGCAGGATCTCTGTGTCATAAGGGCAACCACAGCTGTGCCCATGTCCCCTACTGAGTGCCTGCACGGTAATTTTAGAAGGACCCTGGGATGTCTGGCCTCACGACGAGAGGAAAGTTTTGTGACAAATGATGACTTTTATCACTCAACTTCAAAGAGTGACTCACTCAGAGAATGACCAATCTATAGGTCAGAAATCCTACATCCTGGTCAGTCTCGTCTTTTAGGAAGGAATTTAAGGAACTCAGAATCAACCAGCTCTAAACGGCATCTCTCCAGTCAGTGGGAAAGGCTGCTCCATGGGCCTCTGGGAGGAGTGGTCAAATAATACTGTCAAATTTCACCAGAAACTTGTGTTAGAAAAAAAGAAATCATACAAACAGAAAAATTTTAGCAGCTTAATTAATCAAGGCTATTTTTTGAGGCAGTATTTTTCTCTTCTCGCTCTTCCCTCTCCTGTGCCTCAGGCATTTTACAGACATTTTCAAAAGTCTGTGAGTGGGCATGTGTGGGTGCGTGTGGATGTGTGTCTATGTGTGTATGTGTGTGGGTGTGTACACACACACACACACACACACACACACACACACACGCACTGAACCTAGGGGATGAACATGCTAACTACTTGTTCTGCGCCTCTAAGCCATGTCCCTAACCTTTTGTCTTACTCTTCACCAGGGTCTCACAAGTTGCCCTGGCTGCCCCTGAAGGGCTCTGTTGCAGTCAGACCTTGAATTTGTGATCTCTCTCAGCTTCTCTCGTAACTACCTTTTATTTAGCTACTTAGCACATATTTGGAGATAATTCTCTATTTGTAAGATACCACACAGCCTTAAGTTTCCATGACTATGACTGCATGATACAAGGATTTTGAAGGTTAAGGGTTAGTAATGTTAAACACACCCATTTAATCTCTATTTTTATTACTGGTTAATATACCCTAAGTCATATTGATAATTCTGATACAAACTGGGTATAATGAACACAATTGTTACCACTTCGTGCCCACTGATCTTCCTGTAGATAACTGGATATGATTTGATCATAGTTTATTGAGAAGCATAAGCTTGACAATTAACAGGGACTACGGATATGGCTCAGTAAGTAAAATGTTTGCCACACAAGCATGAAGGCCTGAGTCTGGATGCCCGACATCCATTGTAAAAGCTGTCTGCAGCAGCAGAGACCTGGCATCCCAGCGAGAGTAGCCGGAGACAGAAAGAGCAATTAGGCTCTTGGTCCAGCCAGTCTCTGAGCGTCAGGTTCAGGCAGAGATCCTGGCTCAACAAAGCAAATGAAGAGTCAATTGAGAAAGACACTAGCATTGACTTCTGGTTTCAACATGCACCACATGCCCACATATACATCTTCATCTGTATGTGTGTATACTATACACACATACACACACACACACACACACACACACACACACACACACACACACACACGCACACACACAAAGGAATAAAATCCCACTATTCTTTGGACACCCTAAAGTGTTTGGTATAATATTGTTCCCATCTAGCAAGATGATCTGCTCCTCCCTGCTTTTGTTTTGTAGATGTGAATGCCTTGGCATTACAAGTCTACACAAGCAGCCATGTTGACCTAGCTTCCCATCTCTTCCAGAGGGCCCAGATGGGCCAGGGTGGGTTACATGTCTGATTCTGAAAAGGTAAACCTCAGTCTTTGTCCAGCCACCAAAGACATGAACCTTGTCCTCGTGTCCCACATTGATACAAGCATCCTTTAATCAGCCCCTACCTCGTGTTCATCATAGATGGGAGAAATGCAAGCAAAAACTGATTGAAATTCCATCTGTCACAAGGTCTTCTGCTTGAAAATTCTCTGAGTTTGTCGGAAGTCATCTCACCAGCTGTGTGGCCCTTTATCTCCTGAAGAGAAAAAGCTCAAGTCTTACCTAGAAAAGTCACGGTCCTCACAGGTCTCATAAATAGGTTCCCTATATCCTACATGATGAATTACCCTTTGATGATACGAGCCTGGACTCAGGTATATTCCATCAGTCCCTGTGTAATCCCACTCCCCAACAACGGGAGTGACAAGCAAAATGGGCTATTTGCTTTTCTTGAGTTGCTCTATTTTAAACTGTGACTTAACCGTGTGTAAACTAAATTTTGCTCACTCAGAACACAGAGCAAGTGAGTGTGAAATGCCTACCAGGACAGGGTTCTTAGGCAATCACAGCTGGTCTCTTGGACCACTATTTGAAGAGTAAAACTAATCCTGCAAATGTTACAAGAAGGATCTGAGCTGTGTGGGTCCGTTGGAAGTGACTCCCTGACTCATGCCCTACTCTATTTTTGGTTCTTGGGAATATCTTTCTCTATACTGTGATTTTTTAAAAAAAAAATTTAATAACAAGTTTCCATTTGTAACCATTAGTTGGTCTTTCCACAAAACTGGGTCACTGGACAAGGTACAGAAGGAAGAGAATATTCCTGGATCAAAGGAGACTGGAGAGAGTGAAATCCTAAGACTTGACAGGCATCCTCCAGCTCACAGACCAATCAAAAGTGTCTTTCAAATTCCCATTTATTCAAATTAGAGGGAAAACAAACAAACAAACAAACAAAAAAGAAAGTATAATCTTAGGAGGAAAAGGTATAAAATTTTAAAAAAAAATCACTCTGGTGGGTTTTTAAAAAATAATTAGAACCTTCATTTATTTTGTACGATATAGATTTATTTAATAGGTTTCTGTTGGTGGTGGATTTTTAGGTGTTGTTATAGTCTGTTGTGATCAGCCAAAGTGGAGTCATATAAGTAATCAAATAAGCTAAGGATGGGCAAAAGAGATGCCACCCTGACCTAAGTCCTTCTCACCCTCTGTCCCCCTCAAAGGCAACCAAGATGCTTTTAGACAGGGAGAAAATGGTGAGGATGGAAAACAAGGAAGATTATCCACAGCTTTGGGCCCCAGAGAACAAAGGGAATACGAGATTCTGCTTGGTCCCAGACTCCATGAAGAAATCAATGTATCCACGACCACACACCTACTCCCTCCCAGTCTACCTTCAAGGAAGCACAGCTAGGACCATCGTGTGTCTCACTGTGGCTTTGGAAAGTACTGTTACTATAGTTGCTCCCATTGAAAGGCGTTGTGGCCTGGTCTGGTCCTGCCCAGGTGTGGACAACCGAGTCTGGTGTTCGGCTGTGCTGTATTTTACTGACTAGACGGTTTTCCTTTGCCAGGAGGTTGAGCATCTTTTAGGGGCTCTGGGACTCTAAGGTTTCTGTGGCAATGCTCTATTGGCTCTTCACTTACCGAGACTGGGGACTGGTAGGGAAAGAATCCTAGACCCTCACGCCCAGGGCCACCACACTGGGGGAGGGCAGACGTCCACAGGCCCAAGCTGCCACACAGCTGATTCAACCACCACTCATACTATCCACAGAGGTTACTGGCTGGAGACCCGAAGTTCCAGGAAACCTTCCGGCCTCTGATGCTTATTTATAGAGGCGTTTATAGGATTCTTCCACAACTTGAGGGAGGAAAATCCAACAAATGTCACCTCCTATTATCATGCCACCTGAGACCGACTCTGAAAATAGAAATTGGAGCCTTCCCCCCTTAACCAGCCAACCGGTCTGGGGGTGCATTTATATCTTAACAATATTATTATACTTTTTTTTTCCTAATTCATCCAAATCCTACCTCCTGGAGAATTTTTCCTGATTAGGCCCACCCTTATCTACATGCCTGGATGCCTTTCAACCCTGAGCTAATGACTTAGCCATGGACTTCAAGTATAGAGCCATCTTATTCACTGTTTTTTTCTTTTTTCTTTTTATTATCACTCCCCCCCAACACACTGCGCCTTTCGCAAGCATGTACATTAAACTTGCTACATGCCAGACATGTTCTACGTTTTAATTCTTCCCACAGCCCAAGCTGGACGTACTGTTCTCACTTCCACTGTAAAGAGGAGAACTTTCTTTGACTAATCCTTTTTGTTCACTCTTGTAGGTAATTAAAGCTATGCCCAGTCCAAGAATCAGAACCAAGGTGACACTGAGGCTTACACACACGCATACATACCCCCCCACACACACACGCACGCACACGCACACGCACACGCACACGCACACACACACACACACACACATACAAGAGTCTCTCCCATCACATTGCCGCTGTGTGATCCACACAGGCTGAATTTTGCTCTGTGTTCTTTTCTTTCTGATTTAAAAAAATAAGTTCAACACTTTTGATACCAGTAATCACAACTGTCACTATGTCACTTTGGCAGGCTTTGGATACTAAAAACATCATGCGATGCTTATTCAGAATTAGCTGTCATTCAGAGCCATGTTATTATGGTGTGTAGCTATGATTCATTTTGCAGTGGTAGTATATCCCTATGTGCACAATTCTATAATCTATTTCCCAGTTGAGAGATACTGTTACCTGTTGTTGTAATGAAATGCTACTATAAATGTTGTTTGTGCGTGTGTGTATGTGTGTGTTTCAGAGTGTACAAGTGCACACGTGTGAGTGTGTGTTAATGGGCTAGAAGACTCTTGATGTTATTCCTCAGGAGCTGTTCATCTTGTTCATTGAGTCCTCCCTGGCCTGGAACTTGCCAAGTAGGCCAGGATGGCTGGACAGCAAGCCCCAGGGTTTGCTTGTCTAAGTCCCCAGCAGAGGGATCACAAGCCCACACCACCACACCAGCATTTCAAATGTGGGTTCTGGAGATTAAATCCAGGTCCCCGCGCTTGCAAAGCAAGCACTTTACAGACTGGCCTATCTCCCTGGTGCCTAATGTGGACCTTTTTAAATGTACCTTGAAGTGCCCCCAAATTGTGAATTTCCTTTTGTCTGTGCCTCTAGGAAATTGTCAGACTATAGGATGTGTTATTTTAAAAATTATGATAAGTTGTTTCTCACATGACTCACCAGTTTAGATCAGCAGTATATGAAAACTCTTCCATGGAAATGCTGTTGGCTTAGGTGTAATTTAAACTTTTCACTCTTGTTAAGAAATAGAATATAAAATGATATCCAAGTATGTTCTGCCAAAGCAGAATATTAATATGACTGTGCATGGTTCTCTGAATGTCATCTGTCTGTCTGTCTGTCTGTCTGTCTGTCTGTCTGTCTACCTGTCTGTCTGTTGGTCTGTCTACCTGTCTGTCTGTTGGTCTGTCACCTATATGTTTTCTCCCTATCATATATCTATCATCTGTCTCTTTCCCTTTCCTCTGTCTTCCTCTCTCTCCTTCCCTCTTTGTCTAAGCTGCATAATGTTTTCTCAGCATTTTACAAAATTCTTCACATATTCTTGGTAGTAAACCTTTGTCAGTTTTATATTGCAAATGGCTTTTTCCCTTCTTCAAAGACTCATTTTATGCAGAATTTTTTAGATTTAACAAAGTCAGCATCACAGATCTTTTATGGTTTGGACATTTTGTGCCTGTTTAACAAATCCTTCCTTACCCAACTTCGGAAAGATATCCACCTATATTTTTCTCCTCAGTGTTTTAAAGTTTGCCTCTGACATTTAAGTACCTAATCCATCTGGAGTTGATTTTGGGTATGGTGTAAGGGTGGGATCCAGATTCATTTTTTTCCAAATAGACAACCAATTTTTCCAGCTCCTTTTATTGAATAATCCCTCTTTTCTCCACTGAAATGCCAGGCCACCTCTGCCCTTATTAAAGCTCCGCATATGCAAGATGCTATTTCTAGAATATTCTACTCTACTAGCTCTTTGATCTACACCTGCAAGGTCAGGCTTTAGTAACCACACAATGGTTAAAAGCAAGAGATTGTACCATTTATAACCAGGGGACTTTGGGCATGTCATTTAACCATTTTGTTCAATTTTCTGTATAACACATGGTAACAATAAACTCCGTTACAAAGGCGCCATTAGCATTAAGGGGGTATCTGTGAAGATGTTTGTTAAGAGGCCTATGAAATTTGAGCAAATCCTCTATAGTGTTATTTGTTTGATAAATGTTCTCAATGTGTTTTGTTTTATCTTAGAAGCCTTTGGGTTGTTAGGAAGGCAAACCTGCCTTGTGCTCGCTTTTAAAGTAATGTTTAATGGCCCAAGTAACTTAAACATGCCCATGCTAGAGCATGTCATAGACGAGGCTTTAAAACTGCTCTCGGGAGGGGGGTGGGCAGTTACCCTTTTCTCCTATCAGGTTCTACAGTTTTTCTTCTCTTGAGACCTTCTGATCACAACATAGCTGCCGGCATCATCAAGAACTTTGTGGGACCCACATCATACTCATAGTTTCTTCAAGCGCATCCGGCAAAAAGGCAGGAAGCATTTCCCCACCACCACCACCACCACCCCACCCCTCATCCAAGACATGTGGACCGAAATTCCCTGTGGACCTGATTCAGGACACCTGCTTGGTGTCCATCCATGCACTGGCTGATGAGATGCGACCTAAGGATGAGTCCTAAGAACCTAGCTCCTGTTCCTAAGGAAACGGTAAGTGGGAACTTGGATGGGGATGCTCATAGCAAGAAGTCGTTGTGTTTTAAGAAGTTTAAGCAAGAAGACATAGTTACAAGGGTCCCAGGTTATGTGCTACAGAGGGTCTTACAGTGGGCGTGGTGACACACAGCTCTCACCAAACCCAGCCACTCCTGGAGAGAATTTCTCTTAGCCCTGTTTGCACAGGTCTCTCTACATGAGTGTCTCCTGAGTTCTTGACTTGTTATGTCTAGAAAGCCAGCTTCCTAGTAACACCTTTGTGTGGTCAATGCCTTTGTCCCTTCTCTTCTGTCCTTACGAGTCACAGGCTGAGTTCTCCTAGCGAGGCTAACACCTGAAAACCTTTCGTTGTCTGCCCTTCTGGCTTTAAACACTACAGCTCACATGTCTTTGCCCAACTGTTTTTCTATTTAGTCAGCCATTTGTTGATGTGTGCATCTGTGCACTTACCATTCTTCAGTGGCACTAGGAAGCAAAACTGAAGGTTTACACAAACCAGGTAAGTGTTCTAACCACTGAGCTATACCCCAGTCTCATCTCTGTTTTCCTCAATATGTAAAAACATAAAAGTTACACAAAACAGTAGGCCACAATATGATGTTTCAACGCGTGCATGCATTGTCTGATTTTTTTTTAATTGAGTTAAATGTGCCCACTCACATTTCTACCATTTCTGCCTAGTGAAAATGTTCAATACTTTTCCAGAATGTTAAGGCAAAGTATGTAATTTTTCCATCTGTCCTGGTCTCTGGGCCTTCTTCTTTGAAGCGATTTAGTCTTCTCATCCTCCTTATTCGCCCCTCCCTCCTCTCACCCCACCTGTAAAGTATGCTTTGAGTTTTGAAAAGTCAAAGTCAATACTTGGAAGTTCACATTCTACTCTGCAACTCTAAGTAGGGTTTTTTTTTTTTTTTGCTCTCTACATGTTATCAGTTCTGTCTCTGGAAGACTGTTCACTGTGAGTCTAAGATTTGTGTAGCTAGAGAGGAAATCTTCTCTTACAGTCCCAGGCCTGCTTGAAGTAGACCCCTACACTACTTACTCAAAGTAAAGCTCAGCCTGCAGCTGGGACAAATAGAAGCTCAGTTATTACAGGTTTGCATCTGGACTCTTCATTTATTACTCCTGTCATCTACTACAGACTTCACTCTCCATGGCCTTTCTGATCACCCTATCTCTCCCTGTTCATTTATGGCTTCCCTCACATGCAAGTCCTTTCGTTTCCTTGTATTTTCTTTTTCTCCATCAAGGAACAACCTTCCTTGTTGTATTGTCCTTCTCCTCTAATTGAATTATTCTGTGTCAGGGTCTCCTTTAGGGAGTCATGTGTGGCTCTTTGACTCTGTTGGATCCACCGTTCCCAGCATCCTGTCTTCTGTTCTTGTTGCTTATCCATCTTCAACTGAAGCATGAGTAAAGTAAATGCTGCCCTTCTCCACCTGCAGGCACAGCTGTCTTTCCTCTCCACCTGCAGGCACAGCTGTCTTTCCTCTCCACCTGCAGGCACAGCTGT